>JBBMOE010000003.1:9276923-9519457 GCA_037975065.1 Chaetodon trifasciatus
GGGGACAAATCACCCTGAAAGATGTACGTATTTTGCTATTGTGGGCAATGGAACATCTCACACAGACACAAAGCAACTCTCACTGAATCTTTTGCTCATTCATTCGTTAAGGAGGTAAGATACGGTGGACTTCATTGATCCAGATTTGTTCACTGGGCTCCCACTTTATCAGCAGCACTGCTGTCTGTGCAGGGAGCTTTGAATTTACATCAGTGTGTGACTTTATGTATGTCTATAAGAGATAAAGTCTTAATCATCCCATGTTACATTTTGTGTATCTGACTCTGGGTACATCATTGTATTCAACATTGCCCTGTTTTCCTGCTCCAGTATCACTTTTTTCCTTTTGTTGCAGCAATCGAAGGAAACTTTATTGAGAGCAAATGAAATACATTTGTGTAGTGTTTAGAGATTACCTTTGTATTTATGCTAATAAAACAGCAGCTCCTCACTCTAAAGACTATTATTGCGTGTGCGTGTGTGTGCGTGTGACAACATGTTTATGTGCTGCATGTTGTTGTCAAGTCTGTAAAATGTGTATTATTGTTAGCCAACTGAAAAATACAGCTTAATATCATAGAAACACTACCAGGAAGTCCAAGCAACACTTAGTTCAGAAATTGAAGTTTTAACAACAAAGGCAATGGCACAGCCTACTGGACAAGTTGTGAAATGCAGTTTTTTTAGTGTACACTGTCAGTACAATGCACAGTAAATGATCATACTTTGCCTACTTGAATAAATATACCGCCTAATAGTAGTTCCGCATGGAGGGGAAAAGGAATGCTTTAAAATGCATCCAATGCATGCATTTTAAAGGCGAAAGATGCATGCAAATGTATTTCTCATGCACTGTATAAATATGTATTTTATATCTAAATTCGTTATAGAACTGCTAAAAATGTATCCCATGTTTCTTACTATTTTGTTCCAGACACATCCCCTTAGGTGTGCTTTTCTGGAAAATGCTTTCAAGCTATTTCCCTGCAGGGATCGCTGACGGTTTTCTGAACCTCAATCTTACAATTCCTACGTGTAACCACAAGGTGTCGCAACGCCACTCTGCAACTTAACAGTCAATTCCATACAGTACTATTAAGCAGAGGTTGTACTGCTAATGTGAGGAATGGGTTGTATCATAATGATATTTCTCATTTGGGTGGACAAGTGTATGAAAATGATCTGCTGCTCGGTGAATAAGATTTTCTTTTTCTCAATTCCCAAACTGCAACTCTTGGACTTTTGAATCACGCTCTAAAGTTGCTTGTATTCATCTGGAATAAAAGAAATGCATCCCTCCTACACAGTCAAGACAGATGGCAGCTGGAAAAGAGTTTTACTTCGTCTGAGGCGAGAAAAACACAAATTCTTTATTATAATAAATGTTAAAAATATTAAATGATGAAAAATAAGATTGATATAACGAAACGTTACTTTCAGCCGCCATCTTTGTTTGGCTAAAATAACGTTAATTTACAGCAACTTAAAATCTTAACTATGCAGCCAGTGGAAAGGGCTATTTCTGTTGTAGCTAAGAGTTATTGGTATCCTGACAACACCTTAAATACACAAACTGTTTATCAAGTGCTGGGCTTTTTAAATTTTGACTAATATTTAGATTTTAAAAAACTTAATTAGCTAACGTTAAATTAGCTCCGTAACTCGAATTATCACTGCATGAAAGCGTGGCGCTGCTGTCACCCATAGCCCACCTTTTTACTTGAAGTGAGAGAAAGGAGTTATCAGGTTGAACGTGAGCTGAAGACGCTGTTTTAAGTGTCTCAAGGCTGACCCTGTGGGAAATTCACAAGAATGCTTTGTTCTTGATAAAATAGGAAATTTGTGGTTGCTCGTTGCATCCGTCACTTAAATAAGTGAACTGCGCATGCGTTTCAAGCAACCATGGCAACTACGTTTGGGACGTTTATCAGCCAGCGTTGCTAACGTAATTATTTGCGGACTGTTTTAACGTAGAGCTGTGCAACGTACGGAGTGGAGCATTTAGGCTAACTTCACAGTTTCATTTAGGCACATTAACCGCGGTTACTGTATGAACGTCAGAAAGTAGTGCCAGGGAATAACGACTAAAGTTAAAGAACACTTTCATTGTCACAATTCAACACAATTCATTGTCTTCCCCGTTTCCACCCGGAAGAACAGGTCAGTGGACAGGAAGTTCTTCACGTGCTTATTTGAGTTAGCAAGCAACGTTAACGTTTGTGGCTTCAAGGCAATGACTGTGTTCCCAACTCAACGACCCTGTCGCTGAATTAAGCTGTACTTACAGATAGTGTTTACGAGTGTGTTTTACAAGCGACCCTTCAAACGTTTACAAGGAGATCTATAAAACACCTAAATATTTGAGTTGCTTCGATTGTAACGTTAGCTAAATTTAACGTAAGGGCTTCTGTGGATATCGTCAGCTGATAGAAATTTATTACAATCATAAGGGAAACATCAGTCATCATTAATAATCTGACTATGGCTTGTCTTGTATCAGCTGTTGTGCGATCGCAAAATGCAACAAATTGATCCTTGGCAATAGAAGTATTAAAAAAACAATAACACCAGCTTCATTCATATGCAGTACAGCGATGGAGTTTCTGCCAGTGCTTGACCCTCTGGATAAACCCAAAGAAGGAATATGGTAAGTAAATTCCAATCAGTTAATGGCCCTTGAGATTTAAGGAGGTAACTTTTTCTCTTGCTAAAAGTGTTTTTCCGTCCACAGGTACGCGTTGATTCCAGGGGGAAGCGCTCCAGGTGTTAGTGTAGGTCACACCTGCACGTTTAGTCCATCTGGAGATGGAGGAAAAGGCAGAATCCTTATTGTTGGAGGAGCCAACCCCAGCGGCAGCTTCTCACATTCGGATACCATAAATTTAGGTAAAAGTAGATAAATCTGTAAAGAATCTGTCCAGGGATACATTTGCTTAATTGTGTTTTATAAGCCACTCTTCACTATATATATATAGTATATAATCTACTTGTTGGCATTTTTGTCCTTTTTGACTCCCTCAGATAATCATGAGTGGGACATCCCAGACTGGGAGGGTTTGGACTCACGGTATGAACACTGCAGCTTTGTGCCGGAGAGCTGCCCCCAGAGCCTGTGGGTGTTCGGAGGGGCCCAGCAGAGCGGCAATCGCAGTTGTATCCAGAATTTACAGCTAACAGGTAAATCAAACCCCCCGAGTAAACTGTCATCATCATTAGTATAGCACTCAGGTGATGTCACAGACTGCCCTCCATCACACATTTGTTATGAATCAGATGTAGATGAACATAGAGTTACCAACGCCACTTGGTTTTTAACTGCATTATAACCAATGCTGTTGCTGCGATTTCTGTACACTGAGTATAATCCATCCTGTACATGTCTGTCCAGAGAGCAGGTCTCGCTGGAAGAATGTAGTGGTGAATGGCACACCCCCCAGTCCGAGGACTTACCACACCAACTCAGCCTGCCTGGGGGACAGACTGTATGTCTTCTCTGGTGGGGAGGCAGGAGCTGCACCTGTCTCGGACTCCAAACTTCACGTGTTTGATACAGGTTTGTTTTGGATTAACCAGCTGCTTAACATAATTGCATCAGATGGTACTTTACAGTGCGACTAGCTTTGACTATGATCAGTCAGAGGACTTAATGTCTCAACTTGAACATTCAATATAGTCATAATTACTGTGCTGTGTTGTATTTAATAAGCCACTGATTGTGACTTTTTAGGAGGTTGTGGAGCAAATCTAAATATATACATATATGTATACAGAAGGAGATAGATGGCAAACTGCACAAATGTTTAGTACCCCACTGCTAGAACACCCCCACAGGTGTTTTTACTTATTTGGCTGATTAGATCCCTTCTCAGGATTTGCTGGGCGTTGGTGCACTTTGACTGTGCACAGTGGCCATCTCCCTGACTTCCTCTTTATTTTTGATGCACCTTGCCAACTAGGACAGTTTTTATCAGTAAAAGACATTCGGTGACGCACATAATTGACTGTCTAACTGCTGTCAACCTGTGCAGAGATCTAATCAAGGAGAATAACCGAATAAGAATAACTGAAAACACCTGTGTGGGTGTGCAGAGCCTTTACTGTTTTGTCACACTGTAAGCGTGCTGTGATTATATCTGCTGAAAAGATTAGAGATATTTCTGATAGCAGAAATGACTAAATAAGCATTTTGTGTTTTGACAGAGAGTAATACCACAATAATTTGATATGAGAAAGTGCCATAGTTTTTTTTTTTTTATCTTGCTTAATTAAAATACACATCAGGTAAGAGAAAACAATACAGGTGTTTTCACGGTAGACATTTTGACCTGTCATACCAGGAAACACACAGGCGTTAATGAATAACCTTAATTAATAATGGCTGCAGTACAGTTAGGTGCTTAGGCTTTTCCTGCTATAGTTAAAATATTTTTACTGGAATCCTTACCCAGTGAAAAGATCCATACAGTTGTTTATAAAGAGTGAATGTAAGCTTTAGCATCAGATGCTACCTGATTCAGTGTTACCAAATCCTAAAACTTGTTTATGTGCCCTAAAAAATGTCAACCAAAGTTTGAAATAAGACACATTACACTGCTCCTCGCTTCTATATGTCATGATGACAACAATAAGCAAATATATGACAGCTTTTATCTGTTGGTGTTCCCAGCATCTTCCACCTGGTCTCAACCGGAAACACAAGGCAGACACCCGCCCGCCAGACATGGCCACATTATCATGGCAGTGGGTTCAAAGATCTATATTCATGGAGGCATGGCTGGAGACAAATTCCACAACGATATGTACTCGCTTGACACAAGTAAGCTTGAACTCTCCTGCCTCATAATACAAGGAACAAAGCTTGTCTTGCATTTATCTCAGATGATTATGTATAATGAAAATGTAGAGTCTCAGAAATTGGAAACTTTTTATTAAAAAAAGATAAAACCATGTGCGTGTTTACAGGGAGCATGAAGTGGGAAAAAGTGCACACCAAAGGAGACATACCACCAGGAGTAGCAGCCCACTCAGCTGTGGTGCTGGGCAAGAACATTTACATTTTTGGGGGGATGACTGCAGATGGAGCCAGTAACTCCATGTACAGATTCAACACTGGTACACAGATCTGAGTATTTGTACACACTTTATTTCTACATCTAAGAATTCTATGGAGCGGTTTAGTTCTTACATTAATGGTATACCTCCTGTTTGCAGACAAATGTAGGTGGGTATTCATGAAGTTTGAAGGGGACATGCCACCAAACCGCCTGGACCACTCCATGTGTTTGTTGCCATGGAAGGTGTGTGGTGAGGGGAATGGAGGAGAGGAGCAAGCCAGCAGCCCCGCGGCCTCAGACACAATGCATCTGGCCTTTGTGTTTGGAGGGATGGACACCCAGGGTGTCATTTATAATGACTGCATTGTGACTGTGGTGACATGATGTGCCTTCATGTTATAATATTAATTTACCAAATTTGTAATAAACTATTTGTCAAGTATTGCACTTTTTATTGGAAACCTGAAAGCAGGTGAAGGTTCATTCTATACTGTTGATACTGAAATGAACACCGTTTTACAAATTCACTGGAGTTCTGAAGCATAAATTTGAGGTAAGAGAAGGCTGCAATGTTCATCATTTGAGTCAGTAAATTAATGTAGTAAGAGACAAGCACCATTTTGTATCAAACATTTATTTCAATGTCTTTCCAGAAGTACGATGACCAGATTCAATAAATAACTTTTAGCATTGCCTGTGAACATATGAGCCCTTAATCCCACAGACATCCCACTCAATGGACCCATAAAACACCTATCCCCCCCACCCCCCCACCCACTTCACTACAGAACCCCATCAGGACTGCCTGAGAACAGCAGCAGCAAGCCTCATATCCGGGCTGACGAATATCTCCGCCTTCCAGCGAAGAGAACACCTCTCACACACTGAAACTCATTTTAAAGTCTTTCAGAAGATTCAGTATGGTTGCTTGTTATCGCCACCCCTTCCCAACCATTCCTCTCACTATTTGAGTCCCATCAGTCCAATATGTACATCTAGATGCCACTACCAGAGAGGCAAGGGGCGACGGGAGTTGACTTCGAACCTGCCTACAACTCATCCTTCTCCTCTTGTTCACTGTCGGCTCCCTCGGGTGGGGGTCCTCCCGCACTACCATAGAGCTTGCTGATAATGGGTTGAACCACCTCTTCCAGCTCCTTCTTCTTGGCCTGGAAGTCTTCCAGCTCAGCATCCTGATGTGACTCCATCCACTCAATCTTCTCCTCCACTGCCTTCTCAATGGTTTCCTTGTCTTCATCTGACAGCTTGCCGCCGAGCTTCTCCTTGTCTCCGATCTGGTTCTTCAGGGAATAGGCGTAGCTCTCCAACTCGTTGCGGGCATCGATCCTCTCCTTCAGCTTCTTGTCCTCATCAGCAAAGCGCTCAGCGTCGTTCACCATGCGCTCAATATCCTCAGGCGTCAGACGGTTCTGGTCGTTTGTGATTGTGATTTTGTTCTTGTTGCCTGTGCCTTTGTCCTCAGCGGTGACACGCAGAATACCGTTGACATCAATCTCGAAGGTGACCTCAATCTGTGGCACACCACGGGGGGCAGGGGGGATGCCAGTCAGGTCGAAGGTGCCCAACAGATGGTTGTCTTTCGTCAGAGGACGCTCACCTAAAGGGAGAATCAGTAATTAAGCTTGTGCAATAAAAAGATTTGTCTGCAAACAAGCACATTGCAAATGATAAATGTTTGAAACCATGTCTAACTCGTACCTTCATAAACCTTAATGGTGACAGTGGGCTGGTTATCAGAGGCTGTAGAGAAGATCTGGGATTTCTTAGTGGGCACCACGGTGTTTCTGGGGATCAGCTTGGTCATTACTCCTCCAACGGTCTCAATACCAAGGGTCAGGGGGCACACATCCAGAAGAACCACATCACCTGCAAGAGAGGAACATGTTTAGTCAATAGATCAAAATTCAGTTAAGTGGAACAGAAACTGCTATGTACAAACAAGATGGCTTACCAGTGTCTTCCTCTCCAGAGAGCACTCCAGCCTGCACAGCTGCTCCGTATGCCACAGCCTCATCAGGGTTGATGCCCCTGGAGGGCTCTTTGCCATTGAAGAACTCCTTCACCAGCTGCTGGATTTTGGGGATACGAGTAGAGCCTCCAACCAGGACAATCTCATCAATGTCAGTCTTCTTGAGGTCAGCATCTTCCAGCACCTTCTGCACAGGCTTCATGGTGGAACGGAACAGGTCCTGTCAAAGTAAAATACAAAGTTAAAAGGCTTGCAAAACGTAATATTTGCTTCAGTTGTGCTATAGGTATTGCATATACATATTTACACTGGTTGTAGGTTGTATAACTCACCATGTTGAGCTCTTCAAATTTGGCACGGGTCAGGGTTTCAGAGAAGTCTTCTCCCTCAAAGAAGGACTCAATCTCAATGCGGGCCTGGTGCTGAGCAGACAGAGCTCTCTTTGCCTTCTCAACCTCACGACGCAGCTTCTGCACCGCACGGTTGTCTTTGCGCACATCTTTGCCAGTCTTCTTCTTGTACAGCTTGATGAAGTGCTCCATGACACGCTGGTCAAAGTCTTCACCTCCCAGATGAGTGTCACCGTTGGTGGCCACAACTTCAAACACACCATTGTCGATGGTCAAAAGGGAGACATCGAAGGTTCCACCACCAAGATCGAACACGAGAATGTTCTTCTCGCCATCCCTCTTGTCCAGACCATAAGCAATAGCAGCAGCAGTTCTAAAGAATAAAATTATGAGATTATTACACAGGAAAGGAGGAACTGTTTGGAAATGTCAGATTAATAAACCATTTTCATTAGATGCTTACGGCTCATTGATGATTCTCATAACATTCAGACCAGCGATGGTCCCAGCATCCTTAGTGGCTTGGCGCTGAGCATCATTGAAGTAGGCAGGAACAGTGACCACAGCATGTGTGACCTAAGGAAAAGATGGCAACGTTAGATACAATTATACATTTGTTTAGGAGTGACATATTCTTTGATGTATATTCTGACTTTTTTTTGTACCTTCTTGCCAAGATAAGCCTCAGCAGTCTCCTTCATCTTAGTCAGCACCATGGCAGAAATCTCCTCTGGAGCAAATGTCTTCATCTGGCCACCACCAATGTCAACCTGAATATGAGGCTTGCTCTTCTTCTCAGTGACCTTAAGTGAAACATGGATCAATATTAATATACCAAATATGTTGCTCAAACATCACCTGACGACCTTTAGACCATACAACCACAACTTTCACATCAAGAGTAGAGACTAACCTTGAAGGGGAAGTACTTGATGTCCTGCTGCACAGAGGAGTCACCCCAGGTGCGCCCAATCAATCTTTTGGCATCAAAGACGGTGTTCTCAGGGTTAGAGGTCAACTGGTTCTTGGCAGCATCACCAATCAGACGCTCACCTTCACTGGTGAAGGCCACATATGATGGGGTGATGCGGTTACCCTGGTCGTTGGCGATGATCTCCACACGACCATTCTTGAACACTCCAACACTACAAGAAAATATTTTAGAAATGATTACTCAAACGGCAACAATTAGAGTGTTATTTAATTTTCATTACAGTGTCTTCTAAACAATTAAGTCAAAAATCATTTTCTTTTTTTCTTTTCTTTTTTTTTTTTTATTTATTACCATGAGTAGGTGGTCCCCAGGTCGATTCCAACCACAGTCCCCACACTCTCTCTCTTGTCATCATCTTCGGCAAACACGGTGCCGATCACCAGCATTACAACCCACAACAGCTTCATCTTTGCTTGGTTGAGCTCAGATCTACAATGAAATCTGCGGAGAAGAAATACAATAATGTTCAAAAAAAAAAGAGGCCTTGCGTTCATGACGTGGTTTCTGCCTCCCAATTAGTTCACGTAGCTACCAGCTAATGGTAACGCTTGGCGTAATATACCGGGATTTCGACCCATGATAAATGGGAAGCGTGGCTTTTACCAAGAAACGCCCAATAATGTGAAAATTATAAGCGTTGAAAGAATATTGGTAAACTGGGTGGAGCACCACTGCCTCTTCCTAATGTTAACCCCACTGACTACATTTTTTTTCCCATCCGCCGGTAGCTAGCTAACCACGTTACCGCGTATAGCAGACATGCGAAGGAAAAACGTTACCTTGCTACAACAAGCAGATAAAAATAAGTTATTTTAGCATGGCATGCTGCCATCATAGCAACTATCTTCCTCATCTTGATTTAAAAGGCTATAGTAAACTTCGGGTAAATACACCACTATGGTCAAATGTCAGGTTAGCTTAGCTGGCTTCATCAAAATGAAATTGTCTTGAAATTACGTCCAACGTTGAAGAAAACACAAAATATTGGTTGTCGCATTATCATATTCACAATAATGTTTAAACATACCTTAATCGCAGTATTATCGGTGTGTTAACGGCCTTGACGTTGCCTCAGCTGCTACTAGCGTTTTCCTGCAAACTGTGTCGCTGTAACTTCACTATTCTATACTCTTTCTTCTGTGAAATGATGTTCAATGGATTGTGCTCTCTCCATATATAAGCCGTTGCTTCTTCCCTGTCGTGGAGGCCCACGATTGGCTGAGCAGCTGTTCGTTGGAACGCACTGATTGGTTTCGGCAGGCACGCTGGCCGCCGCTGATTTGCACACATCGACTCGAGTGACGTCCGACTTTTTGCCCACTGTGCCGAATGCTGATTGGCTGTCTGTCAAGCGGATTCATGTACACTGTTGGAGCAGCGACATGCCACTCCAAAGACTGAGGAAAGGGTGCATTTTCACATTTTGTACATTCGAAGTTATTGCTGCTGTTTTTATAAGGACCAGATATTTATTGGACATTCATTTTCACGTTCCCATAGTTTCAGGAAGTGCGACAATGTGGATACTGTGTTGGTATCATGAGAAGTAATGATGACTCACTACAGTGAGTCAGGAATGTACAAACCCTGTAATATGTGTGTCACTTAATAGCCTAAAAGTAAATGTTATTACATCAGATGAACTGGAGTGTCAGGACATTTCATCAGTCAATGTACACACTTGCAATTATGGGTCAAGGCTACCACCTTGAAATGCACACAACCTGTAATAATTGGAAAAACAAGTTTTAACATGGACACTCTCCAGCCCAATGATCACATATTGATCATGGATGTACTTGATTATTTTGAACAAACAGGTTACAGCACATAAAACAAAAGTGCATTCTCTTATACAGTCTCCTATGGTCAAAGTCTAAATAGGTCAAGGTTAGGTAACTGGCTGCCAAAGGCACTCTTTAGTCTACATGAACCCTGTATACTTACAGCAGCCAAAGTATGACTGTAAATGGGAAATGTAAGAAAGTACAGTAGCTAAATATAGAGTCTGGTGCTACTTCAGCTTTCGTTCATTATAAAGTTCACCTGCTCTGTGTATTTTCAACACACAGCCCTCTTCTGTTGGAGTTGCAGACTTAGTCATGTTATTACTTGCATGTGGTATGTCAGGCTTAATATTACGAATACTGAAAAAAACCTTACTCTTACATAAAAAATCTGCCAGTGGGGTAAGATTAATTCATTTGTTTCCAATACAAATCAGCTTGTTTGAAGAATTCCCTAGAATCAAGGATAGTTTTATAGATATTATTACAGCCATCTGCTTTGTTCTGTCTTAGTGTGACATACGTACACACACTAATTTCTTGAACATTTCTGACAAAGATGCATTTTAATTTCAGGAAAATTCTTGAAATTACAAGAAAGAAATAGAACATCTGTGAATTCTACTCATTATTAATTTATAGGGATTGTTTGTGGGAGTAGCACCTTTTTTTTCATAAACTAGATGGAAGAACAATGACACTGCTGCCTGAATGCTGGATGTAGTGAAACAGATCAGATACCAATACTAACTAAAAACTAAAAATGCTTGCTTTATTAAATGATTAATGTTGTTCATTGATCTGCAGTTCATTTTAGTTCATTTTCACGAACTGTTCATATATTCTTGCAAATTCCAATAATTCAATAATTTCATCATTGTTTTTGTGTTTTTTTTCTGATACAAATGGTATTGTTTTATTATAAGCATTTTAATCTCGGACCTGGTCCATTTTTCTTTGAGTTTGCATGCTCTTCCCTGTGTCAGATTTCACCCAGGTGATTTGCAGACATCACTCCCCAGTGACATGTAAATAAAATGGCGTGTCGGTTGATAACAGACAAAAATCATCATGCATGAATGCCAGTGTTTCTCTGTCAAAATATGCACTGTGCTCAGAACTGCACAAATAAATATTTTACAAGCTAAACAAAAAGAAAACAAATCAGTTTTTAGTGAACCAAATTAAGATAGATCCACGTGTTGTTGTTGTTGTTGTTGTTGTTGTTGTTTTGTACTTTTTCCTGTTTCTTGCGGTTGAACAAGCTAATAAGGCCATAAGAACACAAACTATAATGTGACAGACCAGACAAGACAGAAAAGTCACAAGTTATAGTGAAGACAGAGAGAAGACAGAGAGAAGGGGTAAATATTGTTGTAAACATTGCTTACAGTATCTGACAATTTACAAAAGTATTTAACTCAGTAAAAGGAACAAGGAGTTGTCAGTAAAAACTGCCATAAAACAATAAACAGGTTAGGTGTGTGTCTGGAGATTGTTTTACGTGAGGTGCATTCAGAGCGCTGCGCCCCCTATCGGTAGAGACACCACCAGACACCAAACTGATGACGTGGTTCGGTCCGTTGACCAGAGCAGCAGTATGGCCGACCAGAGCAGGCAAATAAAACTCGCTGCAGCTAAGAAAAAGGTAAAGTATTTCACAGTCGGGCCGGCTTCATATACAGAAAGCACCGGTCCCGTTTCTCCTCGGCGGGTTTGTGTTGCCGGTGTTTTTTTTTCGTTTTGTTCTAAATGTCTGTGCGGAGCAGGGGTGTTGTCATTACACGTCGTCCGACCTCTGCGCTGTCGCTTGTCCCACCTCTCCCGCTTCTCTCGAGGCTGTAAGGCGTAGGAAAGACTGGTGCTTCGTCCGGGCCTCTGTTGATAGCATTAACTTTTACAGATTATATATACTATTTTTAGTTCTTAGAGGCATTTACAACATGCCTCGCCGTGTAGTTAGTCAGTTATTAACTTCACCCACTCTCTCTGCCCGACGGTTTCGTAGGTTTTTTTAGCCAACATTAAATGTGGCAAACCTTAATGTGCTAACTAAGGCAAGTTAACGTTAGCGAGCAGGCTACCTAATGAACAGTTGGCTATGGGTGAGTGCAAAGAATGACATCCTGTCGCCGGGCAGCTTTCTGCCTTTTCTTCAGGATGGATCAATTGTCTTAAGAAAATGGCCAACCAAAAGCTGTTTTACATCAAACACTGCGCTAGCATTGTAGCGAAGTTAAGTTAGGTAGATAGAATGACGGGGACTGTTTTGACAGCTGACACCCTTCTTCCCTGTCCTGCTGTGTGCCTTAGCGAGGTGTGTTAGGCTAGTCAGAAAGATGGCCTTATCAGCTGAGAAATGTTAGCTTCAGGAAAAGACTCGTCAGCATTTTTTTGCTGCCCTACAGTCTTCGTGAATGAGTGGTCATAGTGATAACGTTTGACATCTCGATTCAAGCCAAATATTTTAGAAATGGCAGCTCTTGTAGTTCCCCTACGATTCCCTCTGGTACCCTACGGCAGCTGTCACGGGCCCAATCCCCAGAGCACACGTACACACGGGGAAGTGTGTTTTAACGTCCACGTGGATTATTTACACATGGATGATCATATTTTGCAGCAAGTTATCAAATTCATCTTGTGTGGTTTAGAACAGTAAGCCATTGAACAAGCAAGTTAGAGTGACAGTTTAAAATATGTTGGCAGTGGCTATGAAATTCCAGTCCTGGAGTAGCTGGTTAATAGTCAGAGAATGGGAGCAGTCCACCCTGCTTCACCTCAGACCAAATTTTCATCTCCTAGTTCAGTTAGCGTGAACCTCCAGTGGTTAAGAATGACCTGTTCTGAGCAATGCATCTAGTTGGTTGAAAGTTTGGAACGATTCCAGAGGCCTACCGCTGGAAGTAATAAGATAAAATGTAATTTTGTGAAACGGGCAGTTTTTCTGGTAGTAAAGTATTGCTTGCTGCACTTCTCACACATCTATTGTTTCCTTTTCTTATGTGCTGCTCAGCTGAAGGAGTTTCAGCAGAAGAGCTCCCCTGCTAGTGTGGGAGGAGAAAAGGGTGGTGGAGGAGGAGGTGGTGGAGCAGGGGCTAAGAAGAAGAGGAAGGTGAAGGGGCTGAGCCAACATGATGCACCTTCAGCAGACAGAAACTCCCCAGACAATGTAAGTCAGTCCAAGTCTTTCCATTTGTATGCCTGCTCATCATCCTGTCCTTGTTGGTCAAATAACAACCTCTCTTTGTTCTTGACAGTCTGTCTGTATTCTTTATATGTCTGGTTTGTCTGTTTGTTTTTGGGCCCCTGATATAGCTTTCGAGAGCCTATGCACAGCAGATACAATCTGCAACATCTCAGTGACAACAGTTTTATACTAACTGTGGGCTGACAGAGCATTACGTACCTGATAAAAATGATCCACATGCTTGTAGATAAAGTCTTTTTCCTTTTAGCTTTTTCCAAGTGGAATGATTTGTAATGGCCTGCTTGGCCATTGATCAGAAAATGTTTTGCCGCCTGTGAAATGATATGGCTGAATTACTATCAGTTGGGAAATGCTTTCCTCCTTGCAATCAAAAACAGAGTGCAAACAACAGAGTAGCTACCTTGACACCTATCTGCCAGCCAGGTGACAGGGTGAAAATAATTAACCAAGAAAGAGAACGTAACTGGGCAAGAAGCAGATAGTTTTAGCTCATGATAGTAACAGAGAATTTGAAGCACACATGGATATTTCTAAGTAAAAAATTGTCGAACCTCGTGCAGCGAAGTCTGCCTGCACATGCTAGATTTTTGTCTTAGCTGTAAATTATTTGTCATGGTGATGTTCATTTTCAGAAATTGTTATCTTTGTCATCTGACCATCAGTTCTGCATATTGGTTTGTGTCATATCCAGCTTATTTCACAGGGTGCAAAAGATATGTGAGAAAAAACATTCACATTATGTACATTTGAAATGCTTTTAAAGTGTTGCCATTATGAATAGTAGTCCATTTTCTCTATTAATAGCTTCTTGTTTTGTCCTGTGTGTTGCTCTGAATCAAGGGACAGAAGGTGGACAGATGCACAGGGACTGAGCCAAATCAAAACAGCAATGTCTGTATCTGATTAATAATAATTAAATAATCACAATCATGGAAGCATTGAATCATTCACTTGCTTTTAACATGTCAAAATGAAAATTTAGCTTTATCTGAAATAGAAGTTATACTTGGCTAATGTGTTTTACCTTAGTCTAATGTGGCTTTGGTATTTTTTTTGTCTGGTGATTTTGGGAAACAAAAAAAGAGTCACATGCCTTGACATCTTTTTGAGCTCATTGACACTTTTAATTCACTTATTTGCTGCTTGCCACAAGTGTTACATTTAAATATCAAGAAAATTGTCAGCAGGATTATCAGGGAATTGTGATGGCCATTAAGGAAACACGGTTAGGCACGTGACTCGTAGCACACAGCTTTCATGCATAGGGGCTGACTTTCAGGTCAGTTTTCCACAGACCATGTCGGTCTCGAGTTTTTTAAGCCTGCTTGGAATCTGGGTTCGTCACAGCTTGCTGCTGAGTCTCATTGTTTGTTCTGATGCAATTTATTCTCCAAATATATTTGACTTTGGTTGGCCAAGACTGGATAGATGGCAGTCTTAAGCAGGATAAGACAGAAAATCTGAGCGTGGTGCTGTCAGTAACCAAAATGGATTCAGTTTTAGCGGTCAGAGTAGAGGAGACATTTTACAATAATGGCCATGCATGAAGATAATTCATGATGTGAAAATTGTCATTCCTGCCGGATTGTTACCCAAACAAAGTTCTTTGGCCAATTTCTAATTGGCTTTATATTCAGAGGTGAGTAAGTAGGCAAATAATGATTGACTTCACACAGATTATGCTAGCAAAGGGAAGTGTGAGCAAGTTCATTGTGAGTGTTATTTTAGAGATCTGATTGTAGAAGAAGCTGAAGCAGCGGGGGATTTGTGTTCAGGGATTATGCCACTCTACAAAGGCAACATTTGGAAAAATACAGCACCCTTATTCGGATTTAAATCTTTTTTACATGAGTCATTTCTATCCTGATTGGGTTACAGTGATCATCAGTGGTATAAAAGGCTCCATAAAATTGCAGGCAATATTTGATGACCACTTGGACCAGTGCACTAGCCTCAGTTTCTCCTCATTACACACCCTGCTCACTTTTAGACATCCTTCTAAGATTTCTTGTAGTAGCTGCTTCTCTGTGCCTGTTCCTGTATATGTCTATCACTTTCTAAATCGTTCTCTCACCTTTCACACCTCTTTCATCCTCCACCCTTGTTTCCTTTTTCCTGTAGTTTGACAGTATTCTGAAAGCACTTAGTCAAAGCAATGGAGTAGTCCTACCTACTTATGGCAACAGTCAGGTGAGCCTCTGTCTCTCTCTTTCCTTTCTTTGTTTCTGCCCTGTCTGTTTTCCAGCCTCTGCATCCCTCTGCTGTAAATAGCTGGTCCTCATGTGGTATTTAACATTGCGCCTAGCTTCCATTCCATTATTACCTCCGTCTTATGTCAAGTGCACATATTCTTTTTTGTCACATAGATCAGAAAGCATGGGACGAACTTGAGTGCAATTGAATTGGTGCTGTGCTTTTTAAATCCATGTCAATTGAGTGCATTAATGAATAAGAAATGTGAAGGGTGCAAAGTTATTTCTCTGACATCATCTCGGTGTTGTCGGTGATCTTCAAGAGTTCGCCATCTTATGTGGAAGTTCAGTGTGTATGGGCAGGGTATGCACAATGAGTGGAATGAGTCTCAGTAGTTGCATGGCTATGATACCTGCACCTGGGTGCATCATGCAGGCATGCATCTGGGAAAACAAGAAATGTATGCACGTGCACTGTTCAAGTATGCTCTCATTACTGCTTTTGTGTGTTTGCTGATGGGTTATTTGTCAGTCAGTCACATTGCTGTTGGCATTTATACAGCATGGTCTGTGTTCTTTCAGTGCTTTCATGCTGCAAATGATTCAGAGAGTGTCATGTGTATCAGTAATGGGGAAAAATTGGTGCAGCAGCGAACAGCTTTCCTGCTACAGTTATCTCCATAAACAACCAAGCTTGCATTAGGTGCTCTATAAGCTTTTACCACAAAAATGAACAACAGAGTCCCTTCATTTTCTTATTATATTTCCTCTTAGACTATGGCTATCATGCATTCATCTTGACATAATAACATAATCAAGTTAACTGAGCTATAACCTTTATCCGAGTCAGTACTGTCATCAAGTCATCTCTGCTCAACACATGCAAAGTTTGAGACATCGTTGTGCTCTTTGTGTTGCTCTTTCATCATAACTGCTTTTTTCTTGGCATTAAACCAGTGTGTGCACTTTTCTGTGTGTGTATCACCTCAGACCTTTGCTGACGTTGAGGCCATGGGGCTCTCAGTTCCCCAGCTGCTGGAGGACCAAAAGGCCGAGTCTGGTCGAGGCTCACCTGTGTCTAACCCTGCTAGCGCTAATGCTACTACTAACCCTGAGTCTGTCAGTCACAACACTGACCTGCAGGTGTGTCTCTCTCTTTCTGTCATTTTGTCTTTTTTCTTCCGTCTCTCAAATCTATCAATATCTTGTCACTTGTCATTGTAACTCCTGTATGTCTGTCACACATAAGATTATTTGCCTGAGCATAAAGACTATTAGGCTACCATTATAAGTCTGTTGCCAGTTGCTGCATTTTTATTAATTTATGCATGTGATGAAAATAACAGATCCCCTGCTTTGTTTGTTTGTGATAATGTGCAGTGTCATCACACATTTCTTTTTCTCAAAAGTGTTTTCTGTGTTCCTTCTCTGTCTGTCTGTCACTGTCTCTTCCTCTTTCGATCTTACTCTCTTTTTGCAGGACTATCCTGATACCAATGGCAACGAGAGTTTAACGGAGGAAAAGAGGTGGGTTACCTGATATGTCACCACCTGTGTCACACCACACACAGAACATAGTTGGCATATGAATATGGACTGGGTAGGAGTATTGTCGTCATGTCATGCCTGTGAAGGTTTTGTAATGTTATGGCAAGACATGGGTTTTTTTTTGTAGTTAAAGATCATAAATTGGGTATAATAAGTAATACTACTGTGGCTCCAATGTGTCCTGCTACTCTAGTCATTGATTACTGATGCAGCACGGTAAATTGCTACAGAGTTAACATGTGTGATTCATTGTTTATTTTTGCAATCCTGCAGGCCACTGTCTTCCACAGAGAGCCTGCGACAGCTCTCACAGCAACTGAACGGCCTGGTTTCTGAGGTACGACTGAGCACCACCAGTTTTACCCTCTGTCTCTCTTTCTCTCTTTCTCTCTCTCTCTCTCTCTCTCTCTCTGTCTCTCACTCACACACACACACACCCTTCTTTGTCATACAGTGTAAGGCTTTTAACAAAAACACACCACCACTGATGTGCACTTTCAGCTGGGGTGTGTTGCATCTATTCTTGGCAGGAATGCACTGGAAGCATTTTCAAAATTTGCCAGTTGTTCCCAGTGGCCTCAAGCTCACTGACAGCATCCAACTGATATACCGTACCGGCTTGATACATTTTCTCTGAGCTTGGTTTGGTTTTGCACAGTCAGCAGAAAATCACTTAGGATGCTTTTTGTCACTTTTCTGAGACACAGTTAACATTTTATCTGCTGACCAAAAGAATTAATAAGATGGTCATATGTAAATATATATGAAGGTACTGTTTGCATTTGCAGTGCATCCGGTACATTTTGGCTTTCAGGGCACAGAGACAGGACATTCTTAATTCAAGTTCCAACTTTTTTGGAATCAGGTTGAAAATAAAAAAAAAATGTGTTGTTGTCATTTGGGACAACTTGAAACATGATGAATTTTCTGTGTTGGAAGTGCATTAATGTGCTTATCTGTGTCACTTCAGTCATCTGCTGCGTATGTGAATGGGGACAGTGCATCTTGTGGCAGTGAGAGAGAACTAGAGGTAAGATAGAAATCTAATATTTTCTTAGAACTGAAAATTTGATGTTGAAATTTGAAACTCAAGTTAGAGATCAGTCACATAGACTTACAGTATAACCAGGACTTCTTCTAAGCATGGAATCATGTTATCACAGAGTGACTCCATATAAAGTGAAACTCAATTCACTATCAACTGTCAACATACTGTGCCCAGACTGAATTCTCTCCGGCAGTATTTTATTCATTGTTACAGTATAGCTGTCTGAAGTGGTAAGCCTCATTTTTGCGGCACTGGCAGTGTAATTTACCCAAAAATCTCTGACTCTTTGTGTGAGGGTGACCTTTCTGGCATTGCATAATTTAATTAACCACACAAAGTACATTACATCTACTCCCCAAGTGAGCCTTGAGCTTAAACTTATCATAACGTGTTACGACAGTGCAAGCTACCAGTGGAGATGTTCTGAAAGTGTATTTTTATTCCGTTCTATAACATTTGAGGTCATTGGTGGTTAGTTACAGCAAAAGCTGCTTCATTGCAAGTGAAGTCTCAGTTACTGCTAAAATTTTGTAATAGACATGAATGTCTAGCTGGATGGATGAATCATATTTTAATGTATGGCAGAATAGAAGTAGATATCACAAAGCAACAAACAGTGTTGTCGTTTATGTTTAAATGGTCTCTGTGTATAGACAAAAGTACAGAAAAATACTGTCACCTAGAATTTCCATTGTGCACCTTTGGACCATGTAATGTTATTTCAATGACCACAATTTGAGAGGACACTTGGACACAAACTTGGCACTTCATATGACAGTCTAGAGAAATTAAGGTCATGTGGAACCTGTCCACATCTTGCAAATGACACTTAAATAGATTGTAATGAAGGCGCCACTACCTTTTAGCCGGCTCCATTAATCAGTTTAATAACCATCGTTTATTTTAATTATTTGCTTTTCATCTCATTATTGAACACATTTTGCACCACCTGTGAAGGTGCCATTGTTTACCTCCATGTTAATAATTCACATTTGAATTTTTCTCCTCCCATGTGTTCTTTATTTGACCTTTTCCCACTGCACCTTATCCTCCCTCTCTTCTTTTTTTTTTTTATTTCCCCTTTCCCGGATGCATGTGTGCACGTGATAGAGTCGGAACCAGGAGCTGGCAGCTGCCCTGGAGTCCAGCAACCTAACAAACTCTCAGCTCAATACCAAGCTAGACCAGCTGGTAAGAAGCTGTGTGTGTATGCATATCTGTGTGGGCACGTTTGTGTGTGATTGGAGGAATCCCTTTCCAGCCATTCCACAATTATCACATTAGTGCATGTACTGTATCCATTCTGTATGTCATCTTGTGTAACATGTACACAAGTCATGCATGGTTTTCTTTCACTTAGGTTGACTAAAGTATATTTCTGCAAAGTATAACCTCTGCATTAAGAGCATTTGGGTGCACACTTTGGTCAGAGCTGTCATAACCTGATGGTAGATGTCTAGTTGTAAGGCATTTTATGTTCAGTTTAGCACACTAACAACAATAAACGCAAAGCTTCAAATTAACACAAAAGGTTAACACAACAGAGAAAGCAGGTTAATTATTTCAATATTTTGCACCATCCATTTCCTGTCTGGCATGCAAATGAGGTCTTTTGTGCCAGAGTTTTGCTTATGTTACACAAGTACAATTGTGTAACACTGCTGGGGTGATAAAAGAAATGTTGATCGTCCCTAAATTAAAATTTATATCCTGTTGCTCTGGCAGGCACAACAATCTCAGGGGCTCTCAGAACAGCTGCAGAAGGTAATTTTTTTTTCTGTGCTATCTGCTGGACTGTCATTCCAGTTTTTCCAGTCTATTGAATTGTTGCTTCCTTCCTGGTCATTCATGGACTTTGGTATTTTTCTTCCTTCAGGAGCGAAAGGAATTTGAACAGAGATTTTCAAAAGAGCAGGGAGCCATGCGGGAGCAATTACAGGTAACTTCTCTTTCCCAAACACATGAATTGAATTTGTCTGATGGCGTGCTTTGAGAATTTCTGAAACCATGTGTCGTAGCAGAAAAAAAATAGCAGAAAAAGCATCATTGTATTGCCATGTTAAGTGTTTGTGTATAATGAGTATAGAGTCCATGGTGCCACCATGGTATCAACTGGATAGAAATGTGATCCGAGAACACACCCACACCCCATTCCAACCCTCCTGTTCCCTGATCGCTCACCCTGACAAGAATAAATTGTTTTGTCTGTGTAGGAAGGCTGAAGCACAAGTGTAATTACTCTGTAAAGACTTGTATTTAGTTCATGTTGTGATGTAATGAGGGACTTGATGTAAAGGCAGTTGCCTTTATAGCAGTCTCATGAAAAGCCGTGCTCTCTTTTTGTCCTCTCCCAAGGTTCACATCCAGACCATTGGTATACTGGTGTCTGAGAAATCGGAGCTACAAACAGCACTACAATACACACAACAGGCTGCACGGCAGAAAACAGGTGTGTGCGTTTCCTAATTTTCCTCATGGCAAGACCTTACCCCTACAGCACTTAGTTAACAGTATGTGTGTGTGTCTCTCTCTTTGTGTTTGTGTGTAGCTGAGACAGAGGAGTTGAATAGCCGTCTGCAGGCAACAAAGCAAAGAGTGTCAGAGCTGGAGAGAACTCTGTCATCTGTCTCAACACAACAGAAACAGTTTGAAAAGGTAAGAAACATTGCAGTAATCACTGTCCCAGAAACAAAAGTCACTGAGAAATGAGTAATGGAGGTGCAATATACAGTACATAATATATGACAAGCTTACTTAAACCACAATGAGCTGCATGCATGTAGTATAGATAGGCAGCCACACATAAAAGTATATGCCTTCATTCTTCATTCGATGTTTTTGTCATGCTGGCCAAGTGCCTTTGTTATTTTTAATAAATGTTTGTTTTTTGTCTCCAGCACAACAAAGAGCTTGAAAAGGAGAGAGACAACCTGAGGCTAGAGATGTTCAGAGTAAAGTAAGTCATTTTAACCTCGTATACACAAGGAGATGTATTTCACAACATTTCCACAGCAGAAGAGTTGACATTAATAATGATATTTAGAGTCTGTCGAACTGTGTGAAACGCAACAGATGGCATGAGAAAGTCTCCCAAGTCCTATTGGACTCTTGCAGGTTAGAAATGATAATCAATCTCTGCATGTGTGTGTGTGTGTGTGTGTGTGTTCACAGCAATTTGAGTGAAGAGTCAAAACAGCAGAACTCAGAGCTGTCAGAGCAGCTAAAGCTGAGTACACAAGAGAATGGAGCAATGAGGCTGGAAGTGGAAGATCTTCGCAAGAGGCTTGAGATAGCTGACCTCATGTTGCAACAGGTGCGTTAAGACACAACATTTTACAGTAGTACGTACACTCTTAAACTAATCCTTGTCTTACCAGTAGTCGGAAGTGGTGAATCAAGTCTAAAGCCAGTCTACAATGAAAGGCAATGTCTGGCATTGGTTTCGTTTTGTTTGCTGATAATGCATCCCCATGTCATGTTTTCATGTATTCTCTCCATTTCACACCAGTGTCTGTTCTTTATATGTCTCTCCAGTGCTCCAGTCAGTCAGATCCCAACAGTGCCAACCAGCAGGTCCAGTTACTGCTGGAAGAGAAGCAGCAGCTCGAGGCACACAGTCACCAGGTCTGTGTACAAGGACTTTTCTCTTACAGTTGTTTGCATATGTTTCCCTGTTTGGTCGTAATTTAAAGAGTTTTAAGTGGGTGCGCTGTGTTTTGATACTTATTCAACAGTTTATGGCAACTCATTGTCATTTAACTACACACTAGTGTCCCTGCATCCATTCATTCATAGAGACATACACCTCAGCCACAGTCCTTGTAGCTGCCCTGTTAGTATTTGCATTGAGTGACCTATGAGATTTCATCTGCCTTTCCTATTTTTCCTCTTCCTCAGCACATTTGATTATTTGATGCATAAGAGTTGCTAAAAACCTTTTTCATGAGCAGAATGCATTGTTATGTTAAAACCATTTTATGTTTTGTGTTTTTGACATTTTAGCTGTTGGAGTCGATTTCCCAGCTGCAGACGGAGAGGGACTGCTATGCAGAGCAGATCCAGGAGGAGGGCCGTGTATGGAAGGACAAAACTGAACAGCTGCTAACACAGGTAAGCTATGCAGTAACATCAGCGTGGACATATTGACTGACTATAGCTCATAGCTTTGAAATAAATAGAGTGGTTCGTTTGTTGTGCATGTGTGTGTCTGCGCCAAGTTAATGACTAATTGATCCGTGTCAAATTTGTGTCTGTGCAGGTGTCTTTGGTTGCAGAGGAGAGGGACAGAAACATCAACCGAGTCCAAGAACTGGAGGCGAGCATTGCAGAGCTGAAAAATGCTGCAGGTAAGAGCTTCACGCTACCCTCATCTAGCGTTGCTTCTTTTTTCTTGCTTTTCCGCAGCCACTTCCTCAATGTGATGAAATCCTCTGGTAAATAAGATGTCCGACTTCCTGATCATAGCAGGATTAACGGAATGGGCTCCACTTAGCTTCCACCAATATACATTAAACTGCTTCTGGGATCAAGGAAAGTAAACCTCAGGGGGAAAGAAGACTGGAGCCTACTACTTGACACTATTGTTATCTAGTGTCAAGATCCCCAAATATTTTCTATTAAAGGCTGTATAACTATCTGTGCATATATCACAGATATATCAGCAGTGTAAGATTTTACTTTTATTGTCAAGTTTTCAGTTTAAAAGTTTGAAAACACATAATTTTTTTTGTTTACGGTAATATTTAGTTCAGTCAAGAGATAAGATGATTTTTCATTGATCTCCAAGAGGGGAAATTCAGGTGGTCAGCCTAATATTAAAAGCTGACTGAAGTAGAGTATTTCTCTGTAGCAAAATTCAAAATTAGTGTCAAAAACTGTCATCCTCCTTCTCCTCCAGCGTTACTGTCCCAGGAGAGAGAGGCTCGGGATAATGCAGAGCCTCAGTCTTCAGGCCCATCAGAGAGTGAGATGGCTCTGCAGGAGGCCCTCAACACTCTGCAACAGGAGAAAGACGCTCTTACTGCACAGTACCAGGCACAGGTATGCATTACCACTGACACATGCTTTAACAGGCCTGTTTTACCTAATCACAAATTATAATGGAATTTTATATCCTGCAGAATATTACAATGGTCATTCACCCATAACAGTTTAAAGTTACACCAATTGTTCTGTTCTTTACATAATATTTCAGAGATCATTAGTACTCTTAGGTTTGCGGTTTCTATAATTAGCCCCTGTCATGTTTCCCCCAGCTGCGAGATAACGAGCAGCTGAGCCGCCTGTGTGCAGAGCAGGAGACGCGTCGAGAGGAGCTGGAGCGGCAGGTGGAGAGCCATGTCCAGGAGGAGGAGGACCGCCGGCGCATGTTGGAGGATGTTCAGTCAGACAAGGCCACTATTAGCCGTGCTCTCACCCAGAACCGTACACTGAAGGACCAGCTGGCTGAGCTACAGAACGGTTTTGTGAAACTGGTGAGGCTGAAAACCTCGCTGTCCATCTGTCCTTTTTAAGTGACACATTTTGAATGTGCTGTTATTTATATACTTGATATTTCTTGTTTCTGTCTCTACTTACTCTCGAAATTTGCAGGCATCATATCCATCCATGCATTTTGTGTCTGAATTTATCTTCTTGTTTCTTTTTCTTGTCTTTGTTATTTGGTTATTGTGCGACGGTTTTATTCAGGCTACATTCATTAGGAAAGCACATTCATAGCAAGCATTACCTCAGAGGGTGGGAGACTGCTGTCTTTATGCCAGAATTCCCTCATTTGTACAGACTAATGAGAACATGGAGCTGACCACTGCCATCCAGTCAGAGCAACATGTGAAAAAGGAGCTGGCTCGCAGAATGGGCGAACTGCAAGAGGCACTGCACAACGTCAAGGAGCAGGTATGGTCTCTCACGCACGCACACAAACACACACTCAATGAAAAACACAAGTGAAGGTCTGCTGATGGATTTTCATGTAGTGGGACTTGTTTTTCTATACTTGTTGTTTGCCATACACATACAGGTGTATTAACACAACAGAGTAATATATGATAACAGTATCTAAAAAGAGATTAAATTAATTCATTTTTTTGACAGCACATTAATTTTCTGCCCCCTCTTGGTATTCATTTTCTTCTGTTTCCACGGCTCCAGCTGGAACTGAAAAGTAAGGAGACGCAGGGTGTAATCGAACAGCGCGACCAGGTGGTGGCGCACCTGCAGCAGTATTGTGCTGGCTACCAGGCTCTGGCCTCAGAAAGGGAGCAGCTCCACCACCAGTATCTGCAACAGATCCAGCTCATGGATCGGCTGCAGCACGATGAATCCCACGGCCGTGTGCAACTGGAGATCAGTCACAATCAGCTCAAACAAGCACAGGTGCGGATTTCAGGGATAAGGCCTTTTTCCCCACCACTGATGATACATCAGAATATTGCAGTCCAGTCTGTTGTGATATTTTAATAGAACATCATACACTTACAAATATGTTGAGACTGCTTTAATGGGTCTGGAGTCAGTTCTTTATACACTATATTTATAGTATTATTACCCTCTGTAATTGTCCTTTTTTCTACCACACATTAACTTTTTTTCCATTGTTGTTTTGAATGACTCTCTGTCTCCCCCTACAGGAGCATTTGGAACTGTTAATGAGAGACAACGAGCAGCTGAAGACCGAGGTGAGGGAGCTTCTCAGTAGCTCAGCTCTTGCCCCATCATCCAGAGATCAAGGTAAGAGATATCTATTATTGGTACATCTCTACTTTTTGCCCCTTTGTTTTATATAAAGGAGCAAAAAGCTTCTTCATATTAAATTTCTTGGTGTGCCCTTCTCCTTTTGAAATTCATTGCCAGAAAATGTACTCAAGTTCCCTTCATACACATTCATGTGGTCATGAACCACATGTTGAAGAGCATAATGGCTTTCTTTTTTCCAGATTGTTTATTTTGATAGAAATCAACATAGAAACTGAAAACTGTCCTCTTTCACATGAAACAAGGACACAGTGTTATTGATGCAAAGCATCTGACACTTTCTAATAGTAGAGCTGCAGCACCAGCAGTTTCAGAGCTGCAGTTCCCGTCTAACCTGTGCCACCTACAGGCAAGGAAAATAAGAGCAGCAGCAATTTTGACACTTGCACCGCTTGTGAGGAATGAGTGTGACATTCTCGGATAATTCATTTAAGAAAATGAAGAAAATATCTGTATGAACTTATTATAAAACAGTATTAATTTGTCATTATGTCACTTAGGTGATGGAGTGGAAAGCCAGTCCCTGCAAGAGAGTCCAAAGATGTCCTCCTCCATAGTTATCCCTGAAGACTTTGAGAGCCAGAAAGAGATGGTGAGGAGGGCGATGAATAATCTCACCCAAAAACTACTTGAGCCCACGTGGATTTCTCATTTTCCTTTGCTTTGTTTTGACCCTTTTCATCCGCTCCCTCCCACCACTTTCTGCTCCCTGCCTGCAGGAGGAGTTTATCCGAGGAGCTTTGGCTCAGTTGGAGGCCGAGAGGGACGAGGCCAGAAGGCAATTAGAGGAAGAGCACAGGCTCCACATGGCAGCCCGGCACCAGACCGCTGTCGCCCTCAGCCTTGAGCACCAGCACCACAGCAACAAACAAGTTCATGACCACCATCACGAGCATCACGAGCACGATCACTCTCAGGGCCAACATAGTCACTGTGAACACAGCCACGAGCACTCAGGTGAGGAAGACTGGATGGTTTGTCTGGGTGTGAGCAAATGTTTTAACAATCACTAGACCAAGACTATACTTCTACAGTAGGACAGTGTGTGTGTGTGTGTGTGTGTGTGTGTGTGTGTGTGTGTGTGTGTGTGTGTGTGTGTGTTTGACAGTGTATGTGTACAGTTGTGTGTACAGTTAAGCCTGAGTAATGTTCTGTAATGAATTCAGATTGCATAGATAAAACAGTAGATGGGGTGTGTTTTGTAAACCAGCCATATATTCTGCTGTCCTCTTTCCAGAAGGAGGAGTTCCGGTGGAAGTTCATCAGGCCCTGCAAGCTGCCATGGAGAAGCTCCAGCAGCGTTTCACCTCCCTCATGCAAGAGAAAGCTGACCTGAAGGAGAGGGTGGAGGAGCTGGAGCACCGCTGCATCCAGCTGTCTGGAGAGACAGACACAATAGGTGAGACAGACGGGGTTTTTTTTTTTTTTATAATACTGTTTTGGTTGAGTCCAATGGCTTAATACTTTGTTAGCAGGACAGAAGTTCTCTTCATCACTGTCTGTTACTGTGTTCTCTCTTTCCAGGGGAGTACATAGCCCTGTACCAGAGTCAGCGGGCCATCATGAAGCAGAAACACCACGAGAAGGAGCAGTACATCAGCATGCTGGCCCAGGACAAGGAGGAGATGAAGGTATTTCAGTTTTCTTATCAACATTCAGTGCCTGTTTAATATAATCTGATTAAAAATAGAAAAATGTCAACAGTTTTCATTGACTAAGATGAGACTGAAATGCACAGAATATTAATCCACTAAAACTGGACTAGAAAAAACAAGATGAGGTTAACTAAATGTGATTAAAACTAACAAGGACATGGGACACAGGACCAGTGTGCAAAATGAATGCTACTACAGCAGTTTCATCTTCTCCTCCGATCTAACATTGTTTTTTTTGCATGCCTTGCGTCTCCACTGTCCATCAGGCGAAGCTGGCTGAGCTGCAGGATCTGGTGATGAGGCTGGTGGCCGAGAGGAACGACTGGTACAGCCGCTACAGCGGAGCTGTGGCCGGCACGGGCACAGTGAACCCCGACCTGCTTCCTGCTGGGGAGGATCACACACACCCAGAGCACCAAGCACACACACACACGGAGCTAAATGCTGCCAGTGGAGCAGGTAGGCACAAATAGTAGTACTGCCCCTGCTACATCATAAATTAAAACCAGCAAAATCAGTTCATTTCGCCAGGTGAAATTTACTTGCTTGTTTTGGCCAGACGGGACAGGAAATGGCACGTGTAGGGTTTTAAACAAGAAACACAGAAGCTAGAAAGGCTAACGGGCTAGCAACAGGACTCCACAAAGCTGTTAATTATACAGCTTCTTATCAAATACTGTCCTTGCACTCGCTGCAGTTAATCAGCATCCCGTCTTCTTTGCAGCTTATAGTATGTAGCGATGCAGTTATGAGTGTCAAAGTTCAATCAGATTAAACTTGCGTGTCAGTTCACCAACAGAGGTCAATATTGTCTCACTCTGTTCTTCAGAGAAGTGAATGGGGAGGGAAATACGACTGCACCTTAAGAATAATCTCTGTTAAGACATGTTTCTGTCAAAGAGGTGTCATTGGAAGCGCAGTCCATGTAAATGATGTCTGTACTTCTCCTTCTACTAAGAATACTTGTTGTTTTAGAAGTAAACACTCTTTTTATATTTAATGAAATTTCTCCCTCTCTGCTGCAGAAGCCATGGAGGTCATCCCTCTGTCAGAGCCCACCACAGGCCTGGAAGCCTCCTCATCCCAGATGCTCGGGTCAGCCCAGACCGACTCCAAGCCCCTGGTGCCCAAAGAGGATGGCACAGCCCAGCAGATCATGCAGCTGCTCCAGGAGATCCAGAACCCCCAGGGAGCACTAAGATCACCCCCCTTCCTCGGGGAGAACCCCTGCATCCCCTTCTTCTACCGACCTGACGAACAGGACGAAGTCAAGATCCTGGTGGTGTGAGGTGTGGGTGTGACAGAGGCTGGTGTATTTGTGTGTATGTTTGTGAGATATTGGACATGTCTTGAGGTCTGGGGAATATTTATCACCACAGTTTACCATATTTGTACCTTATTTATCAGATTCACAAACACTTGCAAAACTGGTCATAGATCTGTGAATCTCTTTGACCCAGTTACGTTAAAAAGCCCCCTCCCTGTTCCTTTGTTGGCACTAATGCGTGTGTGGTTAAAAGGAATAGTTTCCATTTGTTGTTTTTTTGTGTTTGTTGTTACTGTTTTTGGTTTTTTTGTGTCTATGATGCCCTTCTCAGAGAAGAGATAATTGGTATTCCTGAATGCAATCTGATTATTCTCACCGCAATTTTCAATTCCCATCCTCCCTCTCGTCTCCCATCTTACACATAAGTGCAATAAAGGGGCCGTATGTTCTGCCCCCTCGCTGAAAAAGTACTTAAAGAGCTGTCAGAAATTAGCAGCCTGTTTGTGTGTAACTTTATTTTAGTGCAGATCTCAGTTTTATACAGTTCACTGTACAAATGCCAAAAAAAAGAGCATCACGTTTGAATGTAATAACCCGAGTATTTACCCGTATGTTTGTGTAATGAAGAACTGTGAGGAGAGCTGATGATGGCGAAAGGGAGAAGAGATGAAGAGTGAGGTGTGAGTTACAGTCGGTAAAGAAACTCAGTGCACATAATTGCTTTTGAACCATAGGCGCTGAACCAAGAGCTCGCTAGTTACATGATCTGGTGCTGGAAGATGGAGGCAGGTGTGGCAGATCGGTACTGTTCCTACAACTACCTGTGCTCCACATTGTCTTTTTCCTCCAATCACTGAAAATTCGTTGTATGTGTGTACAGTGCGAAATGTCAATATATGTGAAATGTTTGTGTTGTGATGTCGAACATCCTGTTAGACTGAGAGGAGACGCCACGGTTAAGAAAAGGTGGTGTCGAAGTCATTGGAGGGGTAGATGCAATTTAAAGACCCCATGAAGAAAGAAACACCTTTAGTTATTGAGTTCTGTTATTAAGGCATTATCTTCTCATTAGCTGCTGAAACAGTGGAGAAGGGCACCGTCTGATTCAGATAAATAAAACAGCTTAGGGTGCGTAGAGGGGGCTGCTTTCCACATTATTGTTTTCTGATGTTCTGCTTCATCTTTGCCATTAGCGTGATGGATACCAAGGCGCGGTTACAGGAAGTATGGCATTAAAATCTCCCTGCTCTCATAATTCATCTCTCATCGTCTGGGGCGTTTGTCTCATCTCATCTCATCCATATCTCAGCTCTAACTTCTGTTTCATGGGGTCTTTGAGGTTCTGAACAAATTGACACTCTTAGTAAGAGCCTGTTCTGTTACGTTTGCTTGTAGCTCCACATATCAACGATGAATTAATGCACATCCTTTGTGAATGGACTGTGTGAGTGTATGTGAAGTCCAGACCGTATCCTCTTTGGCTGAAGTTGCATCTGTTGTACTTTTTTCTAGAGTTCTATCAGATTATATAAGTATGATTGCACTAAAATTGTACAAAGCATCTCATTCAGCTCTGTCCTCTCTGGCTGGTTGGACAGAGGACGTTTCTACCGTAGAGCCTCATAAGTGGGCTTACTCGTTTCTGTGGAGAAAAAGGGGAATCCTATGAAGCCACTCGCTTAAGCTGAGGGTTCCAGTTGAAGCAAATTAAACTGAAAGTGTGTTTGTGTGTGTATGCGTGCAGTGTTGCACTCAGAGGATGAAGGAGGAAGGTGTGTAAATAGGAGTAGAAGGGGGAATGAATGAGATTGCTCACTTGAAGAAGCCGTGATGTTATACCCAAAATAGCGGGACCAATCAGCATCTGAGAAAATGAACAGCTCTTTTGAAAACCAGAGAACAGGTCAAATTAGCCTCGTTCATATTTTGTAACTCTTGTACTGGCTAGCAACACTTGAATTAGTAAATCTGCTTTGGGCATTAAATCAAAGAAGTTAGGCAGGACTGGACTGACTTCATCCTTTTTCTTTAAGACATCACAGGCTTTAAGAGAGAGATGCTCATATTCCCAAATGTAGATTGGAGGATGAATTGATTGATGTCTTCAGTGCAGAGCTCTTTCCCTTTACAACTAATAACCAAGAGCAATGCTGACACAGCTCAGTTTTTGCATTTCAGATGAACTCATGGTAGAGGCCTCTGTTTTGTGAGAGTTTTTCCATGATTTTAGTCTGGAAGGACGTGAGGTTCTTGCTGTAAATCATACAGAACCCCCCATTGACTACTTATGGGGGTATTTATACCATCTTATTTGGATGTGTTTGAATTTTAAGATCCTATTATTATTGAATTTCACACTTGGTATTTATCACTAAAAACAGCAGGACAGAAACTGTAAGTGCAAATCGTGGTATTTTAAGCCTATGATAGGAAGCAAAATGTAATTAAAATATTAGCTATGTGGAGGCCATGTATGTAGTTTTCTTTTCCAGGGAACGTAAACAGCACAGCGTCCTCCCTGAGCCGCAGCACTTTGTCAGTAAATGCTGTGATTTCTCTCTTCCTTGAGTTTTAATTCCTGGCTTCACAGCATTCTGTCTTTTTTCGGTTTCCTTTGAAACATGCCACAAAGTATGATTTCCTTTGTTCCTTCATTTTATTTCTGGGAGTGGGCAAACCAAGAGGTAAATATACAGTAAAATCCTTATAGTGTTGTTTCGGGGCTTGTAAAATAACAAATAAAATGTGGATAAAAAGACTTCCCACGCTTTCTAATTCACTGTTAAATATGTTATGCGTGATCGAAACATAGCGACGAGAAAGCATTTATTGTCTTTACTGTAAAAGAGGTGGTGTATATACTGTAACTGTGTAACATATTGTATATTCATTATGCCTGGTGTGTGGGGGGGAGCTGCTCTGCCACCTTTACTGGCAGTGTGGACGGTGTGTATGTTCGTGCAGAGTCGGGCGTCGGCGGTTACTGACTGGCTGTGATTTAATACAAAGATTGACTAAAAAGAAAATATTCTATTTATTTGGAATAAGTTAGCATCTCAACTAATCAGTTTTAATGTAAAATAGAAGTGAGTGTTGGATGGAAATGAAGGATCATTCAGAGAACTGATTTGTTCGAGGGCTGCTTCTGACAGAAGCTTACTGATTTTTTTTTTTTCCTTGAGTAATATTTTCTCCCCTTCTCCTGAATAAAACCGATTGAGCAACTTAAACTCGTTGCGTCTTGATTTCTTTATCAGTTGTCATAGTAGGAGAAACACACATGTTGCTAATAACATGGCTCCACATGAAGGTGAGGCAGCATGCGCAGTAACGAGCAGCTAAATGGAATTGTTCGTTATTATTTACACCTGTGCTTTTTCTACTCTAACAGATCAAACTCTTTCATGAAACAGGCCTTCATGATCATTAAATAAGTGCTCAGAGATCAGCTCACATTTTGATTGTGTTGTTTTTAAATCCAATGTTAAACATCCTTTTTCTGCTGAGTTTGGTCGATTCAAACTCTCATCTCTGCCCGAAAAGTTGAGTTTCTGTCTTTTGCCTTTCAACTTCTGGAATTTTTGTGAAGCCCAGCTTGACATACAAACTGCTTCTTTTGTCTCGTAGTCCTGAAAACCCAAAGATACTCCAACTGCTATCAAAATAGGGTTAAAAAGACACAAAACATTTGCATTTGAAATTGTTGCAGACATATTTCTGCTAATTTACCAATGTGTCAACCCTCAGCTCTACTACTTCCATATATTCCATATTTTTACCAAAGAAATTACAGCATTTAAATCAAACCTCCATTAAATGACTTGTTTTACTAATGTCACAGGTTCACACGAAGAACAGGAACATTTTTCACTGGTGTCACTTCATGATTCACTCACTTCAAGCTCCATTTAGTAGCTTTTCTCAGTTGCCACTGAACCATAGATGCTCAAACTATGATACTGACCCCTCCTGGACTGTTACAATTACTGCATAGACTGTGCACACACACATGCACACAAATGACAGCTAATCTTTTTTAATTTATAAATGAGACAGGAAACACCAGGCTAACTCTGTTGAAGCAGCAGAGATACTTTTAGCAGGTCAGAAATGAGTTAATGTTGATACTGTTTACCTGGGCTGCATGCAGTTAAAGTACCTATGTGATAAGTTCAAAAGCTGCAGAGCAGCTTCTAAATGGTCCTAGTGATGAGGTTGTTTGATCATCAGTTTCTTTGTAGTTTGTTAAAGTTGCCTCACAGAGCTGCTAGCATGGCTGTAGACCCTCACCAGGTCCCGTGAAGCTGCTCTTCTCATGTTGTTTCCCACCATAAAAAGACAAAGACCAAGAGGAAACTTCATTCAGTACACTGAGGTTTTTAATGTGTTGACAAAGCACAGCAGTCCTGCAGGTTAAAGTCATCGTTCCATCCGCAGCAGTATGAACAAGATGCAGGACCCTGCTGCTGCAGGAGTTCACACATTCACACCGTCCCTCCCTGCTCGTCTACACACAGAGAGAGACAAGAAAAACGAAACAAAACCCCTCGCTGCTACAAGCTAAAGTATCAAACAACCTGCCAGCGTCCATATACATCACTGCATTACACATTTTTTATATGTTTTTCAAATATTATTTCATTATACACATACTCATTTATTCATAATAATTTAAATATTCAGAAATTGCAGCCTAAAATCTCTAGACAGTGGAATTACAAGTACCATAAGATGCACCACACATATACATCATAACACATTAAAATATGTCTATAATAAACTATTTACTGTTAAATAATAAGTACAATATGTTCCGTTGTGTTTGCGTCGGGTACTAAGATGCACAAGGGGTCACTCAAGTGTTTCAGATGGGTTTTAAATGGCTAGAATAACATCAATTGAGGTACATAGGTGGGTTTTCGTGGCTGGTGGGCTGGTCGTTTTTGTTTGGGGTCAAAATACAACACGTCACACTGACAGCAGAGTTCAGGTTGTGAAAGGGTGGGCTGAACTCACAGGCTCTCAAGACAGCGATGTGAGGGTGAAACAGGAGTTTGATAGATTTGTGCATAGACTGTGGTTGTTTTCATGTTCTCACTCACCCCCGTGACCACTGAGAGAAGAAAGAAAAGGAAACAAAAGGAGGGGAAAAACAGAAAATGAATGGCAGATCTTGGATACAAATGCTGAAAGTCTTTCTGTCGGTATGTATCAGAAGATTGGATGCATAATGTGAGTGAGGCTGACTTAGAGACACACTCCAAATATTTCAAACCCTTCCCATTAGAGACCTCATTCCTTCTGAATAAAAGGGACATATAAGGAGCTATCTAACAGTCTCAGGGTGCAACCCAGGCTACAGATTCCCTTCCTCTCGGTTAAAAACGCCATTCTGGTGCAACTGGTGTCATAAGCAGCAGAAAGACGTTTTACAGTATATATTGCACTTTCTATTTAGATCCCGCCTCAATAAGATAACACAGTAACAACGCTTTTGTGAAGAGGAGAGGAAAGTGCCATGGGAGGCGCCTCTTTAAGCCAAAAAAAGATTGGGGAATGATTTTCTTTGTTGCATAGGTTCTGTGGAAGCACAGACAACAGCGTGGCTGAGGTGGCTGTGACACAGAGTGTGAGATTACAGTTATGTGAACTATCTGTTACACAAGAAAGTTATGTCACAGGTGACAGCGGGGCCTTCTGGAGCCTACAACAGGTATAAAAGTCCAGAAGGTCCCTCAGACGGTCGCTCCTCCAGGCCTACTGCAAGAGGAGAAAGAGGAGGAGGAGGAGGGAAAGAAAGGATGAAGAGCAGCCGCCCCTGCCTGTCCAGGTATCTGAGGGTGAGGAGGCTGAGTGATCCTTCTCCACCTTGTTTCGATCAAGCCCTCCTCCCACACGCGAGCTGAGCGAGTGATGGATGTTGCAGTCTGTTTCATAGTTGATGAAAAACCAGGATGAGTTTTAGAAGAAGGAGGTAAAAGAGAGGATGGGGGGGGTTTCTTCTAAGAGTCGAATGGCGGCAGGGGGCTCTCAGGGCGAGAGGGCTCGCCCCTGTTTGGCCGGCTGTTCGATGAAAAAGGGAGAAAACAAAAGAAGACCTTACATGGCGGGATGCTCAAGCGGAAGATGAAAAGAGAAATCATAAAGATGAGGAGACCCCAGGGACTTAACTCACAAATATATCCACTCATAGCCTGAAATGCTGTGAGGAAAATAAGCGGGTTTTTTTTTGGTGAAACAATCTTTCATAAAAAAGAAATAAGCAAAACAAAAAAACACAAGATAAAACAAATGTTAACACAAGAAAAGAAAAGTCAGTCAGCAGCCAGAATACCCATGAGAAGGCTGGAATATAAAGTAATACTCAGGCAAAGTGTCATGCTAAATCTGCAGATGTCTGCCACCTTAGGTTTAACAGCAGGAATATTCTGTATGTATTTGCTTGTATACTATATAGATATATATATATATATGTATATATCTATATATGTGTGTTTGTGTGTATTTATGTAAGCAGGTGTGCATGCACATGTGCGCATACACACATCTTTGTTTCTCATATTCTGTATATAGTTTATTTCATTTCTGAGGGCGCAGCATGTTCATATGTCAGTCATGCAGGTGTGTTTCAAGTATTCTGCATCTCTGTGTGGAACAGAGGGCTCTGTGTGTGCGTGTGTGTTTGTGTGTGTGTATGTGAGGGAGGCGGGTGAGTTTGGGAGAAGAAGAGAGACGTGGGAGCAGGAGAGGGGAGCCGGCTCAGGTCGGGTGTGGCGGAAAACGACAGGAAGGTGGCATTGTAGTCCATGGCATCTCATCCAGAGGTGGGGCGGACGGATGGAGGAGGGAGGGGGGAGCTCAGAGGTCTAGTGGGTTGGAGAAGGTGGGGGTCTCCGGCTGCCATGGACACACAAACAGGAGCAGAGAGAAGAGAGGCCTGGTTGGATTAGTGTTTTCTAGGTGTCCGCAGTCCCTTGAAGCTTCAGGGGTTCATACTTACATGTTGTTATTTCAGGGCCCCCCCATGTGTAAAGTCATGCACAGAAATACAGCACATTCACTCACACAGACAACCACCTATATCATGAGATAACACATGGAAGGAAACCCAACAACGCGACCAACATCACAGAGATAACAGGCTCAGTTATCATGGCCACAATGCAGGTGATGTTTGCAGATGTTTGCCAAACGCAGGCAGTATTACTCCATATCCGAGTGTCGTCTAAGTACAGAAGCATGCACTTAAACAGGTTATTCATTAAGCTCTGTCAATGCAATCTCTATAAATACTCATATGGTGTTGCTACATGGCTGCGAAAACCCTGAAAGGCATAAAAGTGTGAAAACAGGCTATTGCTGCAGATTCAGAGGGCATAAAATTAAAATACCCTCCAAACCAGTAGCCTAAGAGTCCTACTTTAAATCTATAAGTCTATAAGTTGTGAGCAGTGCAACACAGAGTGTTTTAGAGGCCTGAAAGGGTAAAACAATGTTGCATTTCTCTAGAAAAAGGTTGAGAATCACCAGCAGCGCTAGCTTAGCACCCTGGCTAAGTTCTGTACTGAACATGATACCATGACTCAGACACAACATTGAGGATGAGTGGGATGTCATGGCCTACGTACATCACATACAACACTGACACCAAAACAACAATAACCTTTACGTTTTGGGCATTTGAGTCGAATCTTGTGCAACCCACTGCTGCTGCAATCTAAGAAAACCCCTCCTTAGCAAGACACGTTGACACATCCTGACATACTGATACCCCCTTCGATAGATTAGCATCAGCTCTAAAAGGCTCAAACACTGATGCAAACACACACGCGCCGTCTGAACTGGGTGTGTGTTTGCCCATGCAGCGCTCTGAGAAGAGAAAAGAAAAGTGAGAAAAAGAAAATGGCATGCAGTGAAAGGATGCCTTCTGAGAGGAAGAGAAGGAAGGAAAGTGATGATGACGATGGCAGACAGTACCCAACGTACCAGAAACGCTAGTCCTCATTGGTCAGTGATAGTGATTCTGCAGAGGGAACCAAAGTCATGTGTGGGACAGAGGTGTGGTGAGGAAAAGAGGGATGAAGAGGAGGAAGAGAGAAAAGGAGTGCAAACAGTTACAGTGCAGGAAATGACCAATGTCACATGTGCTCAGCTCTCACTTAGGACGGGATGGTAAAAGTTTGCGATTTAGGATTTCGATCGAGGGTTTTGAGGTCGTCCTCCGTCTGATTTGAGGCAGCATCTGCCAGTGAGAGCTTTGCTCAGCAACGTTAGTGTCTCCTACGGTAAAAGAGGCAAGCTGCTACTCTGACAACGACCAGATCCAGGATAAAAAAAAAAAACGTTAGCTAGCTCACAAACACAGGCAAGCACAAGGCAGTTTTTACAGGCGCAAAGGCACAAAGAGTTAATGAGAACAGAAAAGAAAACCCACACTTTCAAACTGACTTTAAAGCACACATATCTCAAGTCGTCAGATGATGACAGCCGTGAGGTGGGTGTTAGCGATGAGTGTCAGTGGAGTGCCAGCTATCATTGGTGATGCTTGACAGCGTGTTGAAAGCTCAAAGTGGTGGCAGGAAGGTAGCAATAAGTGTAGGTGAAAGGAGGTAGTCAAATAAAAACCGAGAGAAAAAGAGGAAAACAGTCCATTGATCATGAGTCATGTCACGGTCTATCCGTCTATTTAGGGATCTATCCGTCTATTCATCTATCCTCTATCACAACCAGATGTCTCTCACTGTCATTTACCTCCTTTATCCCCTCAGCCAGGTGTCTTCACATCCCCCTTAGTAACAGAGAGTATCCACACTTCAGGTTGGCTAGCTTGTCATTATGTCATAAGCTGTGGTTTTGGCGTTAAAGTCCTTGTAAAACCTATTGAAACATACTGTGAAGAGGGGCTGTTCGTCTGAGGGACCTCTCGTGTTTTCACTCACCTGGGCACACTCGGGGGTGCGCGGTTAGGCCGGGAGGGCACGGTGGGCGGCGGCCCGCTGTAAGGGTCCGGAGAGGCACCCGGGCGAGACGGGACAGGGGGTCCGCCAGCAGGAGGAGGACCAGGTGGAGGCCCACGGGAGCCTGGGCGGGCAGGAGGTCCCGGTGGAGCCCTGCGGTTTGGTGTTGGACTGGTGGCTGGAGACCTGGATGGAGGAGGATGGACAGAAAAAGAGAATGTTTAGTGAGGTCTGAAACACATCAGGAACAGCAACAGTAGATGATTTATGGAGGCTTCTGACCAGTCAACACCACTTTTGCAAGAAAAATGTAACAAATCTGATCTAAATGCAGTGAAGCATGGAACATAAAGTGGTAGAAGTGGTTCCCTAATGCATGTTAAACAAAAAAGACTCTCACCTCCCACTGCTCCCACCAACCGCCTCTGTCTATCCTTACCTTCCTCCGGAGCTGCCGCGCTGCACCTGCAGCCAGGAGTCGTCCACAGGAGGAGGCATGGATGTGGACACAGTGGATGTGCTGATGTCACCAATGATGCTGAGGGCCTCCCGCAGGGCGTAGTACATCCGCAACATCTCATCCCGGTGCTGGGCCTGCTCCTGAGACTCCTCCATCAGCGTGTTCTGGTCGCCACACGAGTATAGCTGAGCCAGCAGCTCTGCGTTGATGAAGTCCTTCGTCTGGACAAAATGAGGGAGATGTTTTTTGCGATGAAGGTTTCTGCGTGTGGAACATACATATATCTGACAGAGCTGGCAGTCGATGGCTCACGTTGTTAATCATGAGGTGCATGATGGTCTTGGGCATCAAGTCGCGGACGGTCTTGTTGACGATGGCCATGTAGGAGTCGACCAGGTTACGAATGGTCTCCACCTGCCGCTCCAGCTGAGGATCCATGCTGTGCATTAAGTTGTCAGAGCCGTTTTCATCACCTCCGTCACTCTGTGGAGACCAATGAGGGAGGGTGGACAGAGGACGTGACGTTTAGCTTCAGTTTAGAGAAGGGAAAGACAGCTGGAGAAACTGAGCTGGTAGATGCAAAATGGAAGATAAAAGCAAGGCACCATAACACTGGGAATATACACAAAGTGGCCTTTTCTATCTGTAGTATTATTATTTTTAGAATTTGTCCATTTTAATACTATTACAAGTATAAAGCACCAATTTTAATAAGAAATAGGAAACTGAAATTCCTTGATCTGCTGGTAACACTGAAGAGCTACTGAACGATTACTGTCAGTCTGTATTATAAGACAGCAAACACATAAATCATCAGAGCTAATGTCAAATAAAGTCTCCCAAAAGACTTGTTATCGGGTGAAACATTGTATAAAAGACAAAAAATGATGGAAATGCAGGATGCAGACGACATACCTTTCCGTCCTTCTCCTATCAGGTCAAACAGCGATGGAGACAACAGGCATTGAAAGAGGACAGACAGCGTCACACGAGAGACTTGACGACATTAAAATAGACTCCAGATAAACATCACAGTCATGTAAAACAAACAATAACCTGCTTTCCTTTTGTTGTGTTGCATTTTACATATGGTTTTCATATCACTTGGAATCAAGCCTATCATGAACAGAGAAATCAACTTATGAGTTAACTTTTGTATGTGTGTGAAATACTTTGAAAAAATCCTACCGTGACGCGTTCAGGGTAAACTCCAGCTCTGAGGAAGGAGGCCTTCCAAGCGTCTACATCTTCCTGACTCTCACAGGCCAGCTCCAGCTGACGGTAGTCCTTATACACATTCCTGTGGACACACAACGAGATCAAAACTAAATACTGCACAATGTCCTCCATGTTTTATCGGTTATTCTTTGTTACCCAAAAGTGACCAAAACAGGAGCCATTCTACATCATTAGTACTTTTACATGTATTACTTGAAGTAAGTTTTGTTGCAAGTTCTAATTAACTGCTAAATCTGCTTTGTTCATGTATGCTGATGTGTATGTGTGCATAATAACACCTCTGCTCTGTGTTGAAGAGGGCAAAGATGTGCTTGCTGGACATGAAGCCTTTCTCCACATCGCGCAGCTTCAGGTTGTCCACCTGCAGCATGTACTTCTTCTCCTTCTCCTGCAGGGGGCGACAGAGAAACACACTCGTCATACAAGTGAGGGAGAGAGAGAAAGACTGACTTTGCTCCAGTGGTGAGGATTTTGGCTGAAGAGTGAAAATGGTTGTAGGGATTTCCGTATCAAAGGATTTGCACTACGTTGTGTATTAGACCAAAATGAAAAAAAAAAAAAAAAAAAGAAGCCACTGCAAAAGTCAATGCTGCATTATGATCAATGTGAGTTTGTCAGTTTCCTATTCTATGTATTTAATATTTCCACATTTTTGCAGAATCATTTTGAGGATCAATTGTAGAGAAACAATAACAGATTAAATCAAAAGGAACAAAGAGAAAGCAGATGAAAGAACTCCGGGGAAATCAGGAGTAAACGCTCACATATTAAATTTAACAGCAGACAAAAAAAGAGAGAGAGAAAGAAGAAAAAGGCAAGAGAGACGAATGGGAAAGTCGTACACAGCCCCCGAGTCTGTGGTTTTGATTACAGTTGTGCAGAGTTAAAAAAAAAAAGAAAAAAAAAAGAAAAAGGGCGAGCAACAAATGAGAAACACACACACACACACACACACACACTCAGAGAGAGAGAGGGAGAGAGAAACCGCATTCCAGCATAGAAATCTCTTGTAGTTGTTAATCTGCACACAACATATGATATCCAGACATCCAACTATTTATGAATCAGGAAACCTCAAAGTTAGTCAGCTCAGTCTGACACATGCCAGCACTCTCTCCCTCTCTATCTCAGTGTCTCTCACTCCCTCTCTCTCACACACACACACACACATTTTGTGGTCAAACCTCTCAAAGTCTATTGTTACAAAATGAAGTTTTTGCATTTGCATGTGTGTGTGTATGTGTGTGTGTGTGTGTGTGTGTGTGTGAACGTTTTACTATCGACAGTAAAATTAGTATTTAAAAAAAAAACAGAAGCCAAATATAGCACAGGGTGAGTGAGTTTCTATAAACACACACACACACACACACACACACACACACACACACACACACACACACACACACACATGCGTGCACAGAAATACACACACGCCGCTTTGGTTGCAAACAGCACCTTTGAGCGTAGTCTCTAACTAACCTTAAAACCATCTGGATCGCTAACCACGGCCTGCCCTGCCCAACCAAGTGTGTGTGTGTGTGTGTGTGTGTGTGTGAGAGTGTGTGTGTGTGTGTGTGTGTGTATGTGTGTGTGAGAGAGAGAGAGAGAGAGAGAGAGAGACAGGGGGTTGTGTGTGTGTGACCAAACTCCTTCATCAAAGGATTTATGACCTGTGCAGCCAAATGGCCATATCCCCTAAATGCATATAAAAACACACACATATGCACACACACACACACACACACACACACACACACAGAGTCGTGTTTCCATCACTTTGGAGGACAATACATTGACTTACATTCATTTCCTGGAGTACTGACACTAACCATAACCCCTACTTACCTAACCCTAACCTTAACCCAAGTCTTCACCCAAAAATGTAATGATTCATGGGAACTTGCATTTTGTCCCCATAAGGAAGACAAGTCCCCACAACGTGACTGTGTAAACAGATTTATGTCCCCATAACATGAGTAATACACGTCCATACACACACACACATTTGGCAGGTTACCCAGGTGCTGTACAAAAAAGAAAAACTAAACAAGCAGTCGCCCCAGACTGCTGGATGCTGACATCATCATTTATTGTGGCGGTGAGGGCAAAGAGGTCCCCGTCCTCCGTCTCTAGTTTGCTCTGTATTTCTTCGTCTTTGGCTCCCTTCTCTTTCTCGCTCTCTTCTTTTTTTTTTCCTCTTTCCCCTTGTTCCCTCGCTCTCTGGCTTTCCCTCTCCCTGGGAGTGAGCAACCTTGGACTGATTCATACATTTTCCTCTCCTCTGGCCAGTAAATCCAGTCAGGAGAGTTGGAAAGGGAGGGGAGGGGGGGTGACTAGTGTATGAGTGCATGATGTGGGGAAAGTACAGAAAAACTGAACTAAAGCAGTGACAGAAAGGCAAGTTAATGTAATGACAGGGCTATTAAGGCAATGACACCCTCTACTGTTGGTTTATACCAGAAAAAAGTTAGTAAGGACGTGCGTGAGAGTTAACCTACGAACAAGAACTGTCAGAAAAGACAAACAACAAATAAAAAGGCGGCGCATGTGTGAGTTTTCTTGCAGTATCACACACACATTGTGCACTTCTGCAGAGTTTCTCTCTGTCAATCAGCCCAGCTCGCATGTGTGCGCTTTTATGTGCGTGTGTGTAGTTGTGCTGAGGGGAGTCGGGACTTGAGTGCTTTCCCACATGCTCCCATAAAAGCCAGCCAGCAATAACGGGCGAACGTACAGATTTCAGACGTGAAGCGCACACACAGTGGGACGCACGAGAAAACAAGCGCACACACACACAGATGCGCACATGCATGAGCTCTATGAGATACATGCGTGTGAAGGACGCACACTCTTTGACCTTTGAAGCATTTCGCTCGCATGCGACCCAACCTCTGTGAATCAGCTTCCAAGAGGCAGAGAGAGACGCAAACAGTGAGGGATGGATTTGTGATGGCTAAAGCAATACTGTGTCTACTGCGTGTGCACGGTCGTGAGGAGGTTGGGGGCGCAGATTCGTAAATGCGGAACAGGATTTTGACAGCATGTACGGAGCAAATTGTTCCCGCGCTGAAATACTAGCTGCCCCTGGTGTGTCAGTTAGTTTGTGGTATTTTTGATTTAACAAACGTTTCTTCGTGAAGGTAACCAACATCACAGCTTTCTAGACTGTTAAAAGAATAACTTAAAACTATTTCAAAATGTCTCAGATGCTAAGATGTAATGGCAAAGTGCTTTAATCATGTTGTGTAACCTCAGGTTTTCCACCCAGTGCCTCAAGAATTAAGAACACGGGCATCCATCTGGACCCATTTTCCACTAATGATTATATGTTATTATTATATTCATTGTAAACCTTATATATAAAATATGTGTGTATGGATGTGTGGATGGATGTGATAAGAAAGTCCCAAATGCATGCATGTAACTGTCTTTACATAATACACTACACTGTAGTACTACATTACATAATTTTCGTATAATGGCTGAACCACGACGTTAAAAAAATGTGTCTGTTAGTAACATTATGTTGAAAATAAGAGGGGATTCAGCACACATAATCTGATTCAGTAAAAATATGACGTAGTGTCACACACTCAAGATGGAGGTCCCTTTTTTTGCTGTTTCCAGCTTCTTCCAGCGAGCGTCTGTCCTCGTCTGGAACAGCTTCTTTCCACTGCTTCTGGAAGGCGCTGTGGGTGGAAACGTTTTGGACGATGTCATGTCCGTGGCGCCTCACGTCCGCTGCAGCATTCACAAATATTTTGCTCACAGCAGTAAGGAAGCGTCCCTGTCACCTGTAAGCGTCCGTGTGGCTCCATTGCGTCCAGTGTGAGATGCTGCTGGGTGAAGGTGTTGGACATACACACTTTCGGGATCAGGACGCAGCCTGTTTCCTCCACCACGGCCCTCTGGAGGTGAACATACATCTCACCCAGGGTGGACATAGCAGTGCAGGACACCACAGAGCACAGTTTTTTAACCTCCTCGAGGACACCCGCACAGACCTTATGAAGTGAGGCCTTCAGTACCTCTGGATGGTTCCTTGAACACATGTTGAAGCCATGACATTTTTATTCCCAATCATCAGCACTTTGAAGATAATGTCCAGGAGTGGACAAAGGCCGCAGTCGCTTCTTGTCTTCATCAATCTTTGGAGATGACTGTCCCACCTTGAGATGGTTTGGCTGTGGTAGGAGGAGGGTGAGGAGATGAGATCAAAGATGGCTGAAGGATAGATTCCTCAGCAGGACTTTGAACCTCCACTCTGCTGAGACTCTCCTGAAAGCTGGACCTTGAGTCTCTGGCAATGCTCTCAGCGACCTTAAACACTTCCTGAATCCATCCATCCTCCATCAAGGTTATCTACTCCCTCTTGCATTTGGAGGTCCTCTGATTACCTGTGTCTCTGGCAGTCAGGTCAGCCTCTTTGCACGCTTCCTCCATTAGATGAGCATGCATGGCCTCATTTTGCAGTATTTCCTCTTTTTTTTTTTTGCCATATTGTACCCTTGTGTTTCCTTTCCCCTCTGTCTCCTGTCTGCCTCTCACCTGTCTGTCATGTGTGTGTTCACCTGTAGGGCGTGGCTGGCTGGTCTGGTCCGGCCTCCTCCTCTCCTGAGCACACCTGACACCAATCACTCCATCAAGACTCACCAGCTGCCACAGTATAAAAGCACCGACCTTCCACCTAGTATTCGTTGAATTGCCTGTTCATTCCAGAGGTAACATTTCTGATTCCTGATGTTTTCCCAGTACCTGTTTGCTATTTTTGCCTTCCTGACTCCTGCTCTCTGCACTCAGGTTTACACCCTGTCAGTCTGTATCATGAGTAATCTGGAGCTGCCTGTCCACTCTCTGTCAACAGGCCAGCTTCAGTCTGCCAATCTCCAAGACCTGTTTCTTGAATTTTTAATTAAAACTATTGCCTTTTTACATACCCCTGCCTCTGTGTCGGAGTTTCAGCATTTCTAGACTCATCTGATTTCTGTTGTTGCAGTAAATCTCGCCATCAATGCTCAGTTTTTATAGGAAGTGTTTCACAGAGGTGTTCATTCAGCTGTATAATCATCTTGGAGGCTGCAGTTTGCGGCGCTGTATCGTATTGTCTGCATAAGGCAATAAAATTTAACAGCACCACAAACGACATCCATCACAATGATCACACAGTCGAAGCGACACCTCTCTGAAAGAGCTTCAGCAAAAAACTGAACATTATAACCTTCATGAGATTTATTGCAAGACTGCAGGACAGGAGCGGCTACTGCGCGCATGTCAGTGTTACTCCGCTCATGTCACATTAGCATGAGTTGAACACACACAAACACAGTAGCAGAAGATGCTCTGGGTGTGGCTGTAGTTGAGGTCACAGTGTACCCACCACCAGCCAAGCCCACTTACTTAATATGAGGTACTGTGTCGGCCTCAAACGTGAACGCACCATTAGTAAGGAAGCTTTGTAAATTCATGCTTGGTGAATGTGTTTTGTGTATTTACAACAGCCGCATGCACGGGGAGGTTAATGTGCGGGTTTGTGCTGTTATTCTGTGGATTGTTCATTACTCAGAACAATCCACAGACCTCGCTGGGAACAGTTCATTAAAAGCACTTTCAACCAAAGAAATGGAGCCTTTGAAAACCACTGACAGTGAGCTCTCGGGGTTATCCACATTTTTTTTCTCCCAGTTTACTGAACACATCCAGAGTCACGCTATTCTTCATTCATCCTTTCACCTGCCTTCATCCCGGATTTTACTGATTTTCATCTCCATCCCAACATGTCTGGTTACACCTGAACCACATGTGCGATGTGCCCCCTTTTTGTCTACACATTCTATACATGCAACATTTTTTTTGTCACACACACACACACGTAGCGGCCCAGGCACCGCACTTGGTATTTAACCTGTGATGTTTGGAGCAGTGTGTGAGCAAAGTACTTTCCATGGTTTTGTTTTGCTAGTGAGTAATAGCAGGCTCATTATGAAAAGCCAAAGGAAGTTCACTTCTTGATTCATAAAGGCACTTCACCACTCTGCACACCGTCCAAGAAACATCTCAAAGACTCAAACGCTATTTCAAAATGTGGATGAAATATGGCCTCTCTCTCTCTCTCTCTCTCTCTCACACACACACACACACACACACACACACACACACACACACACAGATATACTACAGAATGTATAAACACCAAAAACACACACAAGTGGGGACCTTACACAAACCGTATCCAATTAACACTCTGAAACAAATCTGAGTAGTTTGGTGGGCAAAACCAAGAAGATAGTCGTTTACGGCGTCCATGTTGTTTTAAGAGGCGGCACGTCTTAGTGTGTGTGTGTGTGTTTGTGTGTGGTAGTGTGTATGTTGATGGGAGCCTGATAGAAAAGTCCTGGTGACTTGGGCCTTGCATCAAAGGGCTGCGGAGAAGCCGCACGGCATCTGGGAGCAATAACGCTGCTCCTAACCCTTCATTACCACAAAGACTGGGCCCTGGGTGGCAGCCAACGGCAATTTTCACAACCCTCCTCCTCACCTCCCTCCGCTTTTCTTTCCCTCCATTCTTCTACCATTCCCCTATTGAGTTCTGTCTTTGAAAAAAAAAAAAAATTAAACACAGAGCACATTTCTGTGAGTCTTACCCGGTGGGGAAACATAAAAAGGACGGACTCGCGACTACACTCAAATTAGAAGATAAAAAATTAGATGAATTCATAAAGAGTTTTAGAGATAGGTTTGTTACAGAACGGCTCATATAAAATCATTATTGTGACTATAACATGTTTAGCAGAAGAACATTTCTTCTGTATGTTTATATATTGCTGATTCTACGTTTAATCAAAAATCCCACTAATGGAAGCAAAATCAGTGTTTGGTCTGTGAGTAATATGTCTCTGAGCAACATCTGAAGAAACTTAATTTGACTTAATGCAGTTTGGAATTATTTAAAGTAATGCCACATGTTGCCAAAAATCTAAATCAGGACAGCAAACAGTTACAACTGGGAAGAGCTAGATTGGAGCTATTCTGGGACAGTGTGTAAAAACACACAGCTGCTGATGACGCATCGAACTACAAGGTTGTGCAATAAGGCTCATAACAAATCACCTTGGGCGGCCCAACAGTGTCTGCACTCTTAATGCTTTATATATCATGGAAAGTGCTACTTGATAACAGTGCAAGCCTGTCTGTCAGATGCAGAGAAATGTTTCTATCTAATCTGAAGTGTCCCATTTCTCCGGGATAAATTCTCACAGTTTCTTATTTTGAAAAATGTGACTTTAATGTTTGACACGTTTGGTTTGGCGGGTCGAACTTTTTTTTTTTTCCCCAACTGTTTAATCTCAGCTGACTTTGCTGACTCTGAAAAAGTGACAGCCTTTGTGCTCTGCTCAGCTCTTCCTGTGGGAACGAGCGCGAATGCAAATAAACGTCTCGCTGGAGAAAGGAAACGTGGTGTCCACATGACAGCGACACGTTCAGCCGGCGACCCGTTTGAGCACAGGCTGGCACGCCGCTGATACCTTCCTGTTTAGCAGCTAATTGCCAAGCAGTTAATGACCTGCTCTCCGTTTACCTCTGCAGAGGGTCAGTGTAACAACCTAGCCGCGACATGTGATCAATCACTGCTGACCACCAAAGAGTTAAAGAAGGAGGGAGGGGGCACCGCAGCCCGCTAACCACATAAACACGTGAAAATCCCCACACGTCTAGCGACTGCTGTCTGATAGACGGCTGAGGCTCTGGTCAACCTGTGTGTTCAGTGTCTGTCAGTAAAGCTCCCTTACAAAAAAAGGTCATGTGAACTCACCACTGTGATTTTACATATTCATGTGTGTGTGTGTGTGTGTGTGCGTGTGAAAACCTTGTCAACATGACAAATGACAGATATAAACAGTCTCTTAGTTTTCACATGTGAAACAAATATGATACGATGTAATGACGGGTGCAAAAAAAAAAAAAAAAAAAGTGCACAGACGAACTGAAACGTTCACATCTGAGGTACACATGCAACGTCAGAATACACTGAGGTAAAACGCTCACACATGCAAGCCAAGACGAAGTCGCACGCCGGGTTTCTCAAAGGTAAATGTGTGCTATGCAGAGTCCTAACTTGTTCTGCACCATCCAAATGCAGCGAGATCTAAATGAACTGCTAGAATACTTTTTATCGTAAAACAAAGTGCCAGAATATAAAATTTGCACTTCTAAATCAAACCTGTTCTGCATCCTACACAGAGGGTGTGTTTGGACTGAGTATATTTATATGTGCCAATGGTGGACTGGTCCAAGGGTGGAGAGGGTTTTTTTTAACTTTACACATTTACAGTAAATCTAGTGTTGTAAAAAATTATATTTATGAGAATAAAAATCTGTCACGTGTGAAAGTTAAAGATTCGATTGTATCTCATTTATGCAATGAAATATGAAAACGTAAAAACACAATTGAAGTGTTGTCAGGAGCACGTCAGACCAACACCGTGCTGGCCAGTCGGAAGCCTGAAAAAAGCTATTACCAGTATGCTACCTGCAGCTAGAGGTCCAACTGGGTGTCATCCAAAACCAGTGATGTTGGCAGCGGGGATTATGTAGCAGTGACCTCTCGCCTCTGCATCCTCAATAGAAGGAAGAGTAACTTTGTATTTATGTGTAAACATGCAAACAGTGCTGTTAGCGAGGTTAGCACTAGCACTATTTTGACCATGTCTGCCATTGCATGAAATGTTGCATCATGTAAGCACAGGAGATAATGGGATAACTAATACATAACGTAAAGTATAAAGTATGAAATAGCCATGAATACAGCATATAAATAAATAAATACAATATATACATAAAACATGAGTATATGTTCTTCAAAAGCTGTAAAACTCCAGAAATATAAAGTTCATGTCGCGTGTTATTAAACAGATGCAGTAATCTTTAAATTTCTGTCAATCCTTCAAAGGAGGCCTGCAGAGTCTCTCATACACATGACAAAATTACAAACCACGCACGCACACACACACACGCACACACACACAGGATGTATACAACATGCCAAAAGACATTAAGTGCACAGCAGTGTGGTTTCTGTTAATCTGTCCTCTATCTTTTTTTGTCTAATCCCAGGCTTTGTTTCTCTGCTGTTTTATTGTACTGACATTACGCTCTGGACATGTGGGGTACAATCAAGAAGGGAAAAAATGATCATTTACAGAAAGAAAAACATACATTACTCATTTATCTCATCAGGCCGGCAGGATAAACTTTGAATTATCCACAAACCGCCCTGTGTACCTCCTCGGCTCCTCTGACAGGCTGCGGTCGTCACTCATCTCTTGTCTCTCTTTTACAACCTCTAACCAACTTTTCTAATGTTTTCTTTTACAATGAGACACAGTAATTTGTTCATTACTGGTTTTGGTACCATTGTTACCATTTTTCCATCATTACATGTTTCAGTTACATCCTCTCTCTTTTGCTCACTTTCATTAACTTCAGTAGATTTTATACCATTTAACTTCTCTCTCTACCTTCCTGTATGCTCCGTCTCTTATCTCTGAGCCTGATTTTCTTTACATTGAAAAGGCAGCAAAGATAGAGAAGCCAACTCAAGCATGTCTGGCTATCTTTACAAGTGTCTTATCACCAGTCTGTGTGTGAGACAGTTGACTGTGCCTATGTTTGAGCCATTGAAACTCATAAAAAGGAAGCTTTACTTGAATTTTTCCCATGTTACGCTCCTTTATACTTGCACTCCAAAGTGAAAGGTTGTACTTTTTTACACTACATTTATCTTACAGATGTAGTTATCAGTTGCTAGTGGCTGTTGGACTTAATGTACTTAATGTAACTGCATCTAAAGTAGTTAAACCATGTACACTTTATTGACTACAATAGTACAATGCTGCTTACATACTAATGAATCAGTACTTTTACTTTGATAGCGTAAGTACACTTTGCTGAATATTTTCTGAAATATGTTGGACAGTTTCTTGTTTTTTCACATCGACAAATAACAAGAAATAATAACAATATGATATTATGTGGTTGATGTTCATGTTAGCCAACAGGGGGAACGGTGATTTGACGCGCTATCTCCAGTCTGAAAAGCTTTCACTGTGACTCAGCTGACTGACACTGGCATGAAATACAGGGGATCACATTCTGGGGCTGCTTTCATGGGTTTGGCTGGCGTGTTACGCACACTCTCAAATAAATCTACAGCACGGCGTTCACACGCTTGGCCTCGCCGCACCGATGCAAACACTCGAAAGATACAATTACACCCACATAAAGTGATGGAGCTGTCCGCTTTAGGCAATATCAGGATACGAAGAGGAAAAACAAAGTGAGAAACTTGAGATTTTTCATGACAATATTAACCAGCACTATTTCATGACAGGACAGAATAACATGCAATCACGTGTGTGTGTGTGTGTGTGTGTGTGTGTGCATACTTTCTCAATATTTCAGGCTTTACTGACTAAGAGTTTGAAAAGGAAGCTGCCTGCCTGGTCATCCAAACAGTGGAAACAATGTTGGTGTGACCGCAGCGCTCCCCCCACCCGCCCATTAAAATTCACTCCTTCCAATCCCTTCACCCGAAACTTAGCTGCGACAATAATGACGACTGATTTCCGTCATTCTCCTCTCTGGCTTGCTTCTCAGCTACGTTTTTTATCTGTGCTGAAGCTCGCCGGGCATCGTTTCGCCTCTTTTTCACCCCACATTTTTGAGTCGCCTCCTGCTTTCATCTCCATTTTCCTCTCACTTTCCCTCCATCTCTCCCAGTACTGCTGACTCGTCTCTCCTGGGATTGTGCCTGCTTTGATTTGGAGCTCAGGTCGGAGCTCAGAAACCATAGCTAAAATAAACACACTGCCTTGGCCACCTCTGCACGCACGCACACACACACACACACATATATACACCTGGAAATGCAAGCACTGATTACGCCTGTCTGCCAGAGGTAAGAAACTTAAATGCAAGTGTGTGTGTGTGTGGGTGTGTGAAATGAAGAAGGTGAAGGAGGCAAACTTTGACTGTATGTCTCAACTGTGAATCACACGCACTTCTCCTCCTTGTTCACACACACACAACCTCTTTCGCTCTGGTTCTGATTTACCAGTACTATGTCACCCTTCACCAGCACTCCCCCCTCTGTGTGAGTGTGTGTGTGTTGGGAAGGCTGCAGAGCTGCATAAAGGGCTCTTTATTCGAGTCGGACAGGGAGAGGAAATCAGCTTTAGAAGTAAAAACAGAGGGAGCAAGAGAGAGATGGAGACCACAGGGCTGCACATCTGGAGTTATTACAAGGCTTCCTCCTGCTTGCCAAGAAAACGCCGACATTCCTGCCCTCGCTACAAAGACCATGGAGCCTCTACTCTCATCCAGCCCCACTCCTACACACACACCCATCACTCAAAAGCCACATATACACTCACATGTACCATAAGTAGAGATGTGCACAAACTGTACAATGGAAGGGAAGAACATGCAGAACACACATATGCCTCCACGTGAGCGCACAAACGCAGACGTCCTCCCATCTGCCCACATACGCTTCCACTAAAAAGTTCCCTCCCTCTGCAGCCAATCCTTCACTCCCTTTCCAAACTTTACAACGCACACGCCAAATGAATCTCACTTCCTGTTCACCTTTGACCTTCCACTTTCTCCCCAAAAAGCCAGAGAAGAAAGAAAGAACGGGGGGGTGGATGGGGGGGGAACCAGACAGAGGGAGGGGGAGAGAGGAGGAAGAGAGGAGAGGAAAAATGGGGGGCCGGCGAGCTCCTCCTCCTTCTCTCTCCATATCTCCTCTCTCTCTCTCCTTCCCTTTTCTCCTTCTGTCTCTTGGAGGGGAAACTTGATGGCCAGTCCTTTGCCACGTCGAGCCTCCAGCCGGTCCACCTTGCTCGCTGCCGGAGCGGCTTTTTAGCCCCAAACGACGCAGAATTTTGAACGCCACCGGTTTTGCCTCAGCAGTGCGGCAACGTTGAACCAAAGGACGTCGGGAGGCGAATCGGGGCCGACCAGTCGAGAAGGAGACAAAGCAAACATCAGCCGAGAAGACGAGATATCACTGAGGCCGCCGAGTCGCAGGTATTCCCTCCGCAAGGAGAAATTTCCTTTCAGTTCGGCATGTGTCAAGGAGGCGAAAGGTCACGTTTTCCTGTGTTTTAGTGGGAGGTGTTGGGTCGGACTTAGCATGATCTCAGCTGACCACAACTATTCAGTGATAGTCTCTAACCAAGAGAGATTAAGAGCCCTTGGAGAGCAAAGATCTGGCTTTTGGCTGTTTCTATCTGAAGACGACAGCTTCGTCTTAACAGTTTTTCCCACATTTTGACACAGTGTGAAATATCCTGGCTTTTGTTTATTTATTCTTGGCCTGGGGGTCAACGGGGGCAAACCAAGTTTAGATTGTACTAATTTGCGCTTTACGGGGTTTGACCTTTTATGTGTGTTTACACAGTTGTGCTCGTCTTTCTCCATCTGTGTGCTTTAATCCATTTTCAGCAAACCGACCTAGAAAGGACAAGATAAATTTCAGGTTGAAAAAAAAAAAATGAATGAATAATTGAAAATTTGACCAATAATTTCCCAAACAACACAAAGAACTCTCAGAATAAATCACTGGATTTATCAATTGGATTTATCGCTCTTCAACATGCCATTGAGGAATATTAATTTCTGCTTCTGGTGTTTTTCCTCCGGAGCTCGCTCTGGAATGCTGCCTCTCACAGCGGGAATGTCGCTGAATCTGCCAATCGGTGGCTATCACATCTGTCTAACCTCTCCTCCTCCTCCCCCTCCTCCTCCTTCACCTCCCTGCCGGCCCCTTCATCCATCCCTCACATGCTGTTTCTCCTCCAGCGCGCACAATCAGCCTGATCAGCACTTTGTAGCAGTCAAACTATGAGAGCAGAGGGAGCTGGACTCCAGAGTCTGACACTGGAATCGCAGTGAGTAGAGTTAAAAGAATGTGTGTGAATGAATCTGACAGCATCTCTCTACTGGGCTTATCTGCTATGGCATCAGCAAAAATCTTCTCCACAGCATCCTTCAGCCGCCCAGCCCGCCTGCCCAGTGTTCAGACTACCTGTTCAGGAAGTAGTGGTTGTACAGTAGTCTGCACATTGGTTAGGCTGGCCGGGGAAGCACAGGACAACTCGCGGTGTCTGAGAGAGAATGACAGCGATCCAGAGCGGCATCAAGCAGGCACAAGCACATCAGGCTGAGGGAGTATGCAGCACCACCCCTCAACCATCTGGACAAGCCCAGGCACAAGCCTAAATAAAGCACCCAAAGGCTCCACCACAGAGGCCTGGCCCTCGCCTATGCTGGATTTATGAGTGACAGATACATGAGTCCCAAAGTGTCTGAGTTGATCTTGCTGTATATAATTTTTTGCATTTATTTATCACTGAACCAAGCGTGAAATCTGATGAAGATAAGATTGTCCCAATAGTGGAAATAAAGACGATTGCACATCTATTTGACGCTGCTTCCATTTTTCTTTTCCCAAGCAAGTTCCACAGAGATTCAACAGTCACGGAAACTAAACAAGCACTGATCCAAAAAATGGGAAATCCCATGTTGACGTACAGAATCGCTCTCAAATAAATATAACTGACGGTTGCATGACATTCTCAACATGTTGTTTATTTTTTCTACAAAACCGAGGAGATGTGACTGAGAGCTGAAGCCAGAAAAAGTTCAACCGCACAGCAAAAAAAAAGAGCACTTACCCAGAAAGATAACTAAAACACACAGTCAACCCCCAGCATCGCGCTACGCTCTTGACCAAAATGTACAATTACGTCTCTGCCTTCCCTGCATCAACTTGCGGCTGCTTTACCTCAAATGACCATGTAACGTGCAGAGAGGCAGGAAGCCACCATACAAAAATGTTGAAAGAGCAGCCACTCTGTCATTGTCTATTCGCCATTTTTACGAGTCTTTGTATAGCTCTCCCAAAAAAAGACAGAAAATTGCTTGTGGCTTCAGTGTTTGTAGGTGACGTCATGTGAAACGTTACAAGTTTAGCTAGACCCCCTGACTCATTTTCCATTATGTTTTCTTTTCTACCTTCGCCAGGGCCGCAGTTTGTCCTCCAGCCCGCCTGTCTTTGATAAAGCGAAGCCGCAGCGTGCCATTTTGAACTCCCTCTCGACTACACAAAAGCAAAGTAGAGGGCAGAAACATTCACACGGTGTCCCATCACAGAGCATCGTCTGCAGGAATGAAAACCGCAAACCAACCTGTTTCCATTTAGAGCCCTGCCACCATGTCGCAGCCCGAGGAACATGGGCACGAGCACACATAAGTGCGCACACATGCACGCGCGCACACACACACACACAGAATGGCAGACATGTTTCTGGTGGGTGCGTTGAAAGCATCAGTCTGCTGTTTCCCCCCAGGATGTTTACAGCTGGGATCACCAGGCGAGTCTGGCTTTCTGGCAGCTTTACAGCAGGAGCAGGGAAACCCGGGCAGACGCGTGTGCGCACACACACACACACACACACACACACATCAAGACCCAAAAGGGGCACCCAAAGAAAATACATCCTCCAGCCACTGAAGGATCTTATCTGTGTGTGTGTCTGTGTGTGACAAAGTGAAAATATCTATAAGTAAATACAATTTGATTATTCAGAATATATGAACATCATATGTGCTGGCAGTCTATAAAATCACACACATGTGGGTCTTTTTATATACATTTTTGTTTTCAGCCATTTTTTCTCCATTCACATCTCTCTCTAACCCTCCCTCCCTCCCTCCCTCTCTGCTTTGGGAAGCTTTAAGCTACAGAGCAGCCTGATTCAAAGAATTGGCATGTCCTGTGGTAATACAGACCAGAAGGTTTCTAGGCACACACACACACACACACACACACACATTTACACACACATGCACACTAACCAAAACATCCTGGCACCACGAGTTGAGTTGAAAGTTATTATTAGTGTCTGGGGGTGGTGTGTGCATGTGTGTTTCTATCAGTGTGTGTGTGTTACCAGGCTGCGGCAAGGGTTTTCCCCATGACGAGAGGCAGTCAATAAAACGGTGCTGCGCTGTTTTGCGAGTTGGTGTAAAGTAACATGAATTTGTCTGTATGTAAATGCAAAAAACTGCAGAAGAAGATGCAGTTTTTCTTTTTGCACACAGCGATCTTTCTTTTTTTTTACAAATCTAAACATAAAACTGTTTCCAACTTTTTATCAACTGTGTGTATTTTGGCAAGTGTCCACCCAGGTGCACATGTGAGTGTAAGCCCTCATGAGTACACTAACCTCGAGCGCGTGTGTGTTTGTGTGACTGGACTATGTAAAAATGTTCAGCTTGGATAGAAAACAAAATGGAAAGTTTCTCTCTTTTCTTTCTCTTTCCTCTCATTTTTTTAAATTATTTGCAGTGCTGCAGTGCCCTTCGGCCTCTGCGCTGAGCTTTAATACCAGCACCGTGTGTTGGTTTTGGGTCTCCCCGCAGCCTTACAGCTCCGTGTTCAAATAAATATACAGTACAAGAAGCGAGGGAAAGACGGAGGGAGGGGAGAGAGAGTGGAGAGAGTGACAAGGAAGGACTGAGACAAAAAGAGAATGGAGAGATGGGTGAGGGGAGGGGAGAGCGAAGAAGAGCTTCCTCTGGTTTGGGGATAAACCTTCGAGGATGTATAACGGAGCGATGGGAAATGAGGGGAGGAAAAAGGTAGGAAGAGAGGATATAAAAGCAAAACCCCAGCGAAACTTTCTCCCCGTTCTCCTCCACCCTGGCTCCCCTCTCTATGCCCTGACCCCCACCTCTCCTCCTCACTTTCTCTCCCTTCACATGGTCCTTGTTACTCCTGCTGCTAACCAGCTAACAAGAGACACTCCTGCCTCCTCCCCTGCAATCCAGTCCCTCTCTTGCTCTGTGCCCCTTCTTTGAAATGAAGTAGGTTTATTAGAAGCAGCTTGTGTGTGTGTGTGTGCGCGTGTGCATGTGTGTGTGTGTGTGTAATTGGGAACAGGGTAGGGCAGGGGGCTCTGGTATGCACATGTGTGTGCCAGCTTTGGTGTCTCACATACTGGGGGGTCTTTGTAAAGGACCTTCTCAACGCTGCACACACGTACGTACACACACACACACACTTGTGTCAGCGAGCAGAGCGGCTGTGGCTAAGGCCTGGAGACAGCAAGACTGTGGCTAGCTCCTAATAGTTCTGCAAAGCATCATGGGACACCGCTTTGACCAGTCGGTCCAGTAACAAAGCATGCCGGGTCAAGCCGTGTCAGCGCGCAGAGGACCAACACTCATTTCTGCCAGTGGGATGAGCTGGAATGAATTTTGGAGCAGAAAGTGGAAAAGAAGCCCTGGTGGAAGCTCGTGGAGAGTAAACACCCAGATCCAACTGAAATCCTTCTCCTGGAAGTGTCATTTGGTGGAAAATATTATAAAAATGCTGAGATGCATATTTTTAAGGTGGTTCAAACACGAGGGAACGAAAAGGAACGTCCAAGTGTAGAACACAGTTTTAGCCTGATCGTGTTACAGTCAGTAGGGATTATTGACATTTCCCGGAGACCACTGAAAATCACTGGGCTGCAGGGATGAATGTAAAATCATTTGGGATTTATTTTTCAAACATACCTTAGTCTTCTTTTTGTACTAATTAATTAGTGTGCTGTCATGCTATTTTACCAACTTTTCATGCTGCTTTGTTCTTTGGACAACGCTACAGAGCAGATAAACAAAACCCAGCTGTCACGCATTGAAGCCTTGACTGGCAGCGTCATCAGATTCACCACATCAAGCCTGGAGCTGTGAATCTAATCAAAAAGCTCTTTAAGTGTGGCCGTGTGCGAGCAGCGTCTCACCTCGTCGTCTTTATACCAGGACAGGGACTCGGCAGTGAGGACAAACCAGTACTCCTTGGCTCCCCCCTTCATGATGCCGATGTTGTTGATGGTCAGCCAGCCCTTTCTGATCACCTGACACACAGACAGACACACAAAAGGTGATTATAAATAACACACAGCAGGAAATCACCAATTCCTACCACTGCACTTGTCAGGCTGTGTATGAAACACACATACGTACCTACACTAACATGTATGCGGCACCACGTTAATGTCGCTGCTTCTAGTGGAGATCAGAAGCGACTGCCACAAACAACAGCAAGGAGACGCTCACTTACATGACTAAACACATTCCTCACACTCTGGGTTTCTCTTCTTCTCTCTTTACAAACAAAAACTACACACACACACACACACACACACACAGTACATAGTGTTATTTACCTTAAACCGATCGTTAACTCCTCTCTCCGGCTGAATGAGAATGTGGAGAGAACGTTACACAGCTACGCCAACGCAGGGCATTTAGTAAAGGCCAAATACACAAGGTTGGTCAAGTACCAGCACATTACAGCTGGGACGGCAGCAAGGGGACAGCAAGCGGGTGGGGGCAAGGGAAGTAAGGAGGCTACAACAAGAGTGGCCCATGTCAAACCTTTTCGAGGCCATGCAGTGAAATGCAGGAGCCTGACTGTTTTATACTGTATGTGCTTCTTGAAGGGAAGTGGTGGAGTGACCAAAATCCAGTTTCCTTTAAATTCCAACCGCTGTTCTCTTTACTGAAGAAGCATCACATGTGACACGTACTCCAAAGTATTTTTTTTTTTTTTCAACACCGTATGACACACATCCCTGTCTTTACCTGATGTTTCATTTAAGATTTGACTTAAACTGAGTGAAATAATCCGATGAAATACACACTTTTTATAAGGGTGCACCATTACAGTGCATTCATATTGCTCTAGATTAAAATCACCTGCACACTGACTCCTAAGTGTTGATTTATTTGAATAAAAAACATTTGGATTGTCAGGACCTGATATTAGATGATATCATATTTACAAATTACATTAAATAAATGAAAAAAATCTGCAGGTGTGCATCCTTTTCATATGTTCCCTGTGTGTCCCTTGTGTCTTTACAGAGTCTCAGATCTGGACTAGAATTTAAAATAACCTTCTGTTGGTTTGAACAAAACATGGCTGACTATCACTGACACACTGATCCAGCAGGGTTTGGTAAATTAAATACAAAACAATGTATGTCTCCATCAGCACAGCTGATGATAAGTCCATAAATTTGGTTTCTAAGGGGTCCTACAGTTTCCAGTATGTATAGGAGGTCAGGGGGTTGTTTCATCAGGAGACCAGAAGCTGTGGGGCCAACTACATCCATCTATAAACAGGAAGTGAAGATCACCACTTTGTTTACAATGTGCCTCTAACCTCTGACCCCAACCTGGGTGGCTGTTACTACAACTGACATCTATGGAGGCTACATATGTCTGGCACACTGCAGGTCTTCATTCCCCCGGGCCTTCTGCTACTGTGGGTGAACTGGGAAGAGGCAGGGAGTCAAAGAGGGAGACGGAGGGAATAAGTCTAGTGACGTGTAGCTAAAAATGTTTGACAACTGTCCTTGAGAAAAGAAAATGTCTTTCCTCACTCTCACTGTCTCCCTCTCTGTGCTGTGCAATTCAAGAACACATGAGTGACTTTCACTTTATCTGGTTCAAATTACTGCTGGGGGGCGTCTCTTCAGTGGCAAAGCAAACTGGCTTCAGTGTGTCCAAACTGAGCCTTTCAACAAGACTGAAAGATGCCTGCGACAAAAGATTATATAAGAGGAACGCCAGTGTCGATTGAACTCTGTGATCTCTGGTCGTCCTGTGCTGTCAGTGTGTGTGAGTGTAAGTGCGTGTGTGTGCCTGCAGGGAGGACACAGCTGAAAAAGAGAGGAAAGGGAAGCAGCCAAGCATTCCCTATGACAGCCACCTGCCCATCCACTGGTAGTTAGTATGAAGCTCATTTCACACACACACATTCATATACACACTCAGGAATCCGCTATCAACTACAATCCAGCACATATAAAAGACATAAGTTCAAACACACATAGATACACGTATCCTGACGTATGCAAAGCGTAAAAACATGAGCACATACGCATGAAAGGCCACCTGCAGACATGCACACGTACACTCATACTTCAAACACACGCACACGCAAGCACACGCTACTCACCATGATCTCATCCTGAAGCAGAAAAGCCACAGAGGAGGAGAACACAGCAAGAAGAGAAACGAGACACAGCAGAAAGAGAAATCACTCCGAGGAAACGAGAGGAAAACCAAGAGACAGACACCAGAATGCAAAAGCTGAAGAGAAGAAGATTTGAGAGTAAGATTTAAATGGGAAAGATAGAAGGGGATGCTTTCAGAGGGCAAAAGAAGAATATAAGTCATGCAAAGTCATTGATCTGTGATGTAGCCAGCTACTGTAGGTTTTGTTTATCTGTGCGCACACCTAAAAACATGTCAAATTTAAGGGAAGTTTGGTGGAAAGTCGTGAAAAAGTAGGTGATTTGTTTTTTATTCCACATCAACCTGGACTTCTCAACATTATGACCATTTTTTAAAACATGTTGCATAAACTACTGCACTTACTTAAATGTAAAAAAAAACAGTCACATGTATTGCATAATGCTCTATTACCAAGTGTATTTTCATGTAGTTTGAGACCCAGATGGAGAATTGAAATTTAAAACCACTCTCTGTTATTAACAGACAGATTTTGAGGATTGTGCAACCCTGGTCGAGGCATTTAGGTGCTTTCCATCTGACGTTAATATTATTATCGCTGTTGTTAAAGCGGGGATGTTCCAATGTATTGATAAAACTGAGGTCTGACATTTTGTAACAGACCTTTGATTGTGACTCTCACCAAAAGCTGCTTCAAGGTTCAACAACTGTTGTCCATCAGTGTGTAACACGTACAAGAGCTGTACAGGGCTGCACTGTGTAGGGTATGGACTGTTGCCCAGCGTAACAAGATACTGTATAGCTGTGCTACATTTAGCATGGGCAAAACAGAGAGCTGAGTGCTAACAGAATAAAGCCTTGGGGAAAGGCTGTCTGAGGTTCACATGTCATGTTGCTGGCCAGCAGATGAAACGTGCTGGATGACTCCAGTCTGGAATCGAGTTCCTGCAGCTTAAAGAGAGAGAGTATGTGGACTGCAGCCTGTGAAATATGTGTAGCATAACCTGCCAGATAAAAGTGTGCACTGGACATGAGAGTATGCTCAGTGTGGTCAGAGTACCTGGTTGCCAGCTGCCTTCTTCTTGTTCATTTGGTTGATCCTCTGCTGAGCGCTGCATAAAAAGACACATCAGGCCTTAAACTGGGAACGAAATCTCGAAGCACTAACTACTGCAGTGAGAGTAAATCCACTGTATAAACTGTATGATGGAGGAAAAGTAACAGGAACTCACTTGGCAAAACCAATGAAGTCCTCATGGTTGGTGTTCATGTAGGACAACTCAATGTCTATCAAGAGCAACACCTGAACAGAGAGATGGTTTATTGATAATATCTTATCCATAGGTTCCTCAAAAATGTCTTTTTTGGTATTAGATCATTGGGTGCATGAAGCTTCTATTCAAACCTACATATTATGTCAGTTTAGTCATTTATTTTCAGCATTTTTACACCACTGTGTGCAAAATTTTGATTCTGCACATTTCATTCAACTTTCAAACTATTCTGGCGTCTGTAAGTTTGCAGAAAATGCAGCAGCGTGCACTTCTTCGTGGTGCGTGGATCATAGATCAATAAATATAACATTCACAACAATATACACAGGAAAACACACATATGCAGAAATGAATAAAACATTAGGTTCATCATTATTCTGAATAAACCAATACGCCCATGCACCACCATAAAATGCTTAATTTTCTCACTGCGTGCGTGTGTGTGTGTGTGTGTGTGTGTGTGTGTTACCTGGTCCTTGGTGCGGTTCTCTCTGTCCCTGATGTGCTGGGTGACGATTCTCTCCATCTCCTCTCTCAACATGGGATACTGGGCCAGCTGTGAGCATAAAACACAGTAGGTAGGGAGCAAAAACAACCAACAATCACACACATGCCAACACACACACACACACACACACACACACACACACACACACACACTCACTCACTCAAATCTGCATACTAGCTTCAGTAAACCACTACAGTACTCATCTCACTGAACCACAACACACAGTTCCACCAATACAAAATACATTACAGAAAAACAGTTTATGTTTTTACCCCAGACTCTGCTCTAGTCTGCTGACCAGTGGGTGGATTTGACTGGATTTTATGTGCAAAATGTCAATTTGTTGCCAATATGGAACAAATGCAGAAGAATAGTGCAAAGTCTGTGATATTACCACACAAACACAGAATAAACAATGTTCCTGGCAGTGAAGCTTCTTTTTCCCAGCACACTGTGGGTCTTTTTCCATGAGCTCATTGCAAACCCACGAACGCAGACATTGGTGGGCCTCCAATGTGACACAAACACATTTGGAGAAGTGTGAGGAAAGAAGAAAAATCAAAAACCAAAATCACAGAAAGAAAAAACTACGCTGTTTTCTTGCAAGTTACAATGCATCTCTCATGCCTGTCAGACGGTTTGGTGAGTGAGTGGATATCAATAGACCTCTCTCTGGCTCCCAAGTCGATTTACAGCTTCCTGGGTTTGGTCCAAATTACAAAGCAGAGAACATCCATAAAGCATAGATGCTTTATAATAATGGGACTCACTGTTAAGATTAATGTCAGTCTAACTGCTAGCAGTAAGACTTGTGGTGTCAGTGTGTAAGGGTTTCTTACATTGTTCTTTGCTGACAATATTGCAAACTGAAACAGAATTGATCAACAGTTGTCCAATCAAAGCTCAGCAGCCATAACTAGGCGCAGCAGGTGTTGAAACACTGTGCATGGAGCTGTAGTAAGAGTCTTTTCAATCACCTTTCCTAAACCAAGAACACAGGAGCAAAGGACGGGTTTAAACAGTGGGTTAGGCTGCATACATTAGCATACAAGGCTAACCACCTTTGGTAATGACCTACCATTACTTCCAAAGCCAAGGAGTCTTTCATTGGCTAATTACATTATTTTGAGGCAAATCACCATTCAAGACAGTTGCATCTTAACATTTTATCAGAGTTTATATCAATCAGTGGGAAATTGAGTTTATACAGGAACATAATTTGTGCTTGTGGAAAGGCGCATTGTAACTTGAAGACGGATAAGGCTGTCAAAATCTGATGAGGTGTTCAGTGTCTTAAAAAGTGACACAGAAATCAGAATTTTTTTTTTTTTTTTAACATACAAGGCAGCAGGCAAAGGCACTCAAACTGATTCAGACTGACATGCAATGCAAAGGAACAGGGAGGGAGGGACAGGAGAGAGGGTGATGGAGGAAGACTTCAAACTGACCCCTTTGTGGATTTTCCCAAACACTGTATGTTATAATACAGTATCTTTAAATACAGTGTGTCTCTGAAAGTGAAATCAAGATAAAAAAGTGACAGAGAAGAGAAATCCAAAGGAGGTCGCGCTTTCTTTTTGGTCATTTGCTTTGCGAGGAAGCAGCCGGTTCAAAGGGTTAGAGAACGACAGGATGGAGAGGACGAAAGAGAAATAAAACGAGAAATAAAGAGATGATCGAAGTACGTCAATTAGTCAGCGAGTGGAACTACACAATCAGTCACCATACCGACAAAGACAGAAAAAAAGACTTTAAATCAAAGGATTTTTAGACACCATGAGGTCAAATATGAAAAAAAAATTATCTAACATGCAGGTTGAGAGGCAACAATTTGTTAAATTGTCGATATTAGGCCAATAATTGACAGAAGACAAATGAAAGAAAATTTAATTCAAATGCAAATCTAAGATCTCGAGTAAGGGTAGACCGATATCTGCTGGAGACAGAAATAGTGCATTTGCTGTTATCTATAAAAGTCAGACCTGCTCTGGATACACATGTAACCTGCAGCAGTTTCTAATCACGATGTTTCCCCACAAATATTTAAGGTGGGTATTTATTCTGAGTCACTTTGCATTTACATCACACTGAACACTGGCAGCCTGATGCTTTCTACCCACACTAGCAGCTTGTGGCTACAGGGGATTGTGATGTTGCTTGATTGGCCCAGTGCTTCAGTCCAGACTGAAATATCCAATCTATCAATTATAGGCATTTATGTTTCCCACAGGATATTTACTTTAGCAATCCCCTGACTTTCCATTAGCCTCACCATGAGGTTAACATTTGTGGTTTTGAGAGAAAAGTCGTGAGAGATATTCATTCGATACCCTTCATGTAATTTGTCCATGTTTTACGACCAAATACCTGAAAAACCAATGACATTTCCACCAGCCTCAGCTGTACGCTCTGTTCAGCGCTAATTATGAAATGTCAGCATGCTAAAATAAGCTTGTGAACATGGTAATTATACCTGATAAACATCATGGTGAGCTGTACCTAGGCAGGCCTACAGCCTAACAGAGCCACTCGCTTGACCCTAGATTGTTGTTTTAGTGTCTATGAGGGAAAAATAAAGGGAAAAATTGACTGACTGCGTTATGTGTTAGATTTTGTGAATAAAGTATTCTCAAAATAAGAGAAAACTAAGTCAACATTGGTTTATACTAAAGCTTTGATGAACGTTTGTTTTAGCTATTAAACATAGCACATAAAGACATTTTTAGAGATGTGTATCTATTTAAACCTCAGCCACTCTTTAGTCTGTAAATGGAACTTTTTGAAATATCATGCAAAAATATGATGAGGAAGCAGGCCTGTTTTTTCTCTCATGCATCTCCTGTTATCAACACTTTAGGAGAAACATGGGCAGCTATCGGTCTACCCCTACCTGTGCGATTAACAGAGTTAATGAAAGTGGCTTGGTTCTCTTTGGCATTTTACCTTGTGACTACACTTTTGTATGGTGAAGGTGAGTTCGCTCACTACCATATCTACACACTTCAGTGTGGGCTCCTTCAGCTTTTGGATCTGCTTTTTCACTATGGCCTCAAAGGCCAGGTCAGGGGTGAACAGCCCCGTCCTGTAGGGATAAGCAGGTGGCACGGGAGAGAGGAATAATAATGTAAAAAAAAAAAGGAAGAAGGAAAGAAGGTGGACAGAGAGGAGAAGTGAAAGCACCAAATGAGGACGTAAAGGAACAGACAGAGAAGAGCGAGAAAGTGGGGACGTGAGACAAACAAAAACAAAAGGAGTGAAAACAGATGGCGAGGGAAAAGGACAATACACAGACGAGGAAGGTAAAAATTGGAGATGGAACAAGAGAAACAGATTGAAGATTAAAAAAAAGGAGAGGTGTGGAGGTTGAGGGGGGATAAACAGCACAGAAGGAAGAAAATGAGAGTGAGACATTTGGTTTCCCCTGAAGCCATTCTGAAACAGGACAGTGCTGGAGTCTCTCTCTATCAACAAAGAGCAGTAAAGAACAGAGAGACAGAACGGAGACAAAAGACGAGAGAAAGAGGAAGAAATAGAGAGAGCTCCCAGCATGTAGAACTCCACCAGCCAAAAACTCCAAGCGACGCATCGCGAGACCGCAGCTGTGCACCCCGTTCAGCCCAAACCCCCTGATCCCTGCTGGCGTTGACCCCTTCTCCACCCGTCCCTCCTCCTCCTCTGACTTCCAGAGGGAGCATAATCATAACATTTACTATCCCAAGGCCTCCAGGTTGTTGCAGTCCAACCGCTGTTCAAATTGTTTGGTCACAGTGGATCAATTTGGATACAGACTTCTGATCTTTCTTTTGACCGCACTCACAGGCCTCTGTAGCTGAGTCCCCGAGGCCACTTGAAGAGCAGTTAAACATAATCATCATGGCTCCTGTCTGCTGCAGGTGCACAGCTTCAGTCTCGCACACAAGGAAGTCTGGACGCTGAGGTCATCCAATATGGCTGCCAGGTATTTTAAATGACAAATGATTCTCTGACATGTGTAAGCAAACAGAGGAGGAGAGAGTATTTTACTCACAGTTCTTGAGAGGAAACTAAGACTTGAGGTAAGAAATACTCAAGTGAATGTACAAAACCAACTCCAAAACCATCAGAAGTGATGATGATCTTTCCTTTATAAGGAACCTTGCCTCAGAGACTGCTCCAAGACAGACAAGAGGTTCAAAGAAAACTTTAAACTGTGTCCCTGTTCCACCAAATACTAACTCTCAGCTGTGCTCACAACATATCAAAACTTACATATGCAAACAAGATAAAACCTTGTGCAAATAAGATCATATCTTGTGCGAACAAGATACGCGAATTAAGAAGATCAGACGATATCCTGTGCAAATAAGATACAGGTAATAATAAGATGATCACAGGATAATATCATGCGCAAATGAGGTTGTAACTAGTGCAAACAAGATAATAACTTGGTCTGGACAGGATACGTATTATAATAAGATAACAAGATAACATCTTGTGTCAACTGTATAGCTTGTGTCAAGATCATATCTTGTGCAAATAAGAAAGATCTTGTGCAAACTAGACTGTAATTTGTGCAAACAAGATAACATCTTGCGAAAAGAAGAAAACAAGATAAAGGATATCTTTCAGGGTTTCATGCACTGCAAAGAGAGAGATTCAAAAGTGCTGTATAAGCTGTTTGAACCCACATATTGCTTAATTTCCTGAGTACAAAACAGTAAAAAACACTAGCTTCTTGCTTACTGACTGCATAAACAGTGTACAATGACTGTTAGTATAATGTAAAACACATACTGTTTGTGTGTAGTGTGGAATTGGGATCCAGCACAAACAGTCGTCTCAAATGTGCTTATAGTAAGTCAATATATAATTTAACTTTAAAATGAAAGGATGAAAGAACAAGAGCATGAAAAAGATACTCAGTTCAAGCAAAAGAACGCTACTTTCCAAACTGACATATTGGCAAAAGTGTTTAAGATGCTCTCACATTGAATCTTTTACAGGCAACAATATTTTGATGACAGCTCAGCCTCCACACTGGTTTTCTTCTGCACAGCTTGTCCAGCCCACTCCAGGTGTCCCCTCGCTGTCCAGCAAACAGCGAGGGCTGGAGAGAGCCAGGTGACTACAGTTAAAGGGAGTGAACAGCAGAGGGACTTTGCAGATGAGGGTTGAAAATAAAACAAAGTGCTCGCCACCGTTTACTGGTATTTTTTACCTTCTTGGTACACTGCCTAACCGTATTGACTAGCTCAGAAATGACCATGTCCACACATTTGGTGCAAGGCTCTTTAATCTTCCCAATCTGCCTTTTCACAATGGTCTCAAAGGCCATGTCCGGGGTGAAGAGGCCAGTTCTGCCCGGCAGAGAGAGAACCAGCCACAGGGCCAAAAAAAGAGAAGGATGGAGGAGAGAAAGACAGAAGGAGGGAGGAGGGTTGGGTAAAAGAGAAGAGTGTTAATTGTGAAGAACTGCCCTCCATTTCTGAGCTTTCCCCAAACATAAAGAGACACAAGTTAGACAGAGAGAGGGGAGAAGAGTGGTGCTATAAACAGTTAGAAAGCAGCACTTTCGAGGAAATGTTAAGCAATGTGAAGTAATTTCAAGCAATCAGTGAATTAATATTTATCTAGCTACAAACCTACAGTAGTAACGTCTTAGCATGCATGGCACCACACCGGGTATATGGTGTGTTATAGCCAAGTCACAAATCTGTGTAGCCTCAGTTAAGCCCCCTCATGCATGTTAATGACTCACCTGACTTACAGGGACAAGTCCCCATAATGTACACCGTTCAATTTCAGGGTGAAGACTTGAGTTATGGTTAGGGTCAGGCACCCAGAAATGAATGCACGTCTATGTAATGTTCCCAAAAGTGAAGGAAACACGACTGTGTGTGCATGTGTGTGTGTGTGTGTGCACAGTCGTCTGACTATGCACATGGAATAAATACACTTCTTATTGTTGTCACATTACGGATGCATTGTGTTGTTACTGTTACTGTGGCTGCATGGCCGTTGCACATGAAAGATGTTTTTGTCATTACTATGTGGTCACTTGTTGAATTTTGTTGAATTTGTAACAGCCAAATTCAATCAAAAACTGTATTTATATTGAATGTGATGTCTGGCGTAGGTGTTTTTACTGCAAAAAAAAGAAATTCCTTGTACAGTAAGTCTGAAGTCATGAAAACTGACTACTTTCTAAGTCCGCCACGTATTGGTTAAGCTCCCCCTGAGCACCGGGAGAGGAAAAAATCCTGGCGCCGGCCATGCATTTAAGCAATCAGCTCTGATACTGAGAAACCAGCGAGATTCTGTCCATCATGGAAATACATTAAATACCATTTCTTTGTACATCCCACACATAGCTGTTACCCCGAGGCAGCCCATAAATCCCACATCTCCTGCCTCTCGCCATATCCTGTTTTTATCTGACTTGGACAGACCAAAAGCTATTTTAAAGACATTTTGGCACATTTTGGATGTTTTTTTGGCCTCATTAGATGACACAGTACATGATGCAGGATTTCATCAACCAGACAAATGAGTGACAAACATGCCGCACACCAGTATTTCTGGAAAAATTAACTAAAGAACACAAAGAAAAGCCACAAAAAGAAGTATTGTACAACTAGCAGTCACCCATCTGATCCCAAACCTTCTCTGTCTAAGTGTACTGACACCATTAATATTCTACAGAGCACTCAATCTAGTATAAAGGTCTTGGCGAGCAGTCAGATGCAGCCTGGTCTGCAGAGGTGACTGAGGTGGAGAGAGACAGAGAGAGGGAGGTGAAGTAAGGAGGGAGGGAAGCAGGGATGGAGGGGTGAGTTGGAGGGCGGACGTGCCTGATTCCGTGAATGTTCTTGATGGCGTAGCTGATCTCCTTGCGGAGTTCTTTCTCATCAAACTCCATCTGCAAAAGACAAGCAGAGACGACAGGAAGGATTAAGCATAAACACTCACAGATTCTACTTTTCTCTCTCTTCATTCCTCCATTCTCGATTTTCTCTGCAAAATTACACATACCATGGAAACTGTTAAAAAACCTTAAGATAGTGATTTTTACAGCGCATGTCCTCTGTCAAATTGTTAATGCCTGCATGATCATGAATTATTTATTTCCCAACCTGGAGGTAAGGATTTCCAGGTTGATAACAACATAAACTGAATTATGTGAGACTATTTAAGGAATAATCCAAATCGAAATCTGACCACTTAACTCACTGCCCAGTCTTCATGCTAAGCTAAGCTAACTGCCTCCTTGAGCCAGCAATGTTGTCAAGTGTTGGCAAATAAGCATATTTCTTAAAATGATATTTACATTTTTGTAAGGGGTCAGAAGTTACAAATGTTGGAGGTTAGCACAAAATATCTTTCATTGTTTCATAAGTGTCTCCGCTGCTTTCGTTTTGCAACCCTTAAACAGACTTTTCTCTGGCAGGTTTGACTCGTAGATCCTGCTTAACATCCTGGAAGTGGGTTATATAAGCTGATCTACTATATTCCCTCACAATCTGTTTTTAATTTAAAGAACCTCACTTTTATTTACTGCAATGAATCATTCTATCCCTCTTTCCTCTGCAAGGTTTCTTCAAAGCATGTATTATAAACTTGGAGAACATTTTTTTCTGTGTTATCGCTCAAACTTCTGGTTAGGAAGCAACCTGCTCTGTCCTCTCAGCGGGAAACCGACATTTTTGTAAGGCCTCAGTCACAGACTGTAAGTTTTATGTCCTCAGAGGGAGGGCAAGAGAGGACGGAGGAGAGGGATGAAGGAAGGGAAGGGCCGAGAGAGAAAGTGAAAAAACATGTAAATGTGCGGGTGAGGTAAAAGGCTTAGAGAGACAGCGTTTGGGGGGAGGTGGATGACGGGAGGACGTGCTTGGGGTAAAGTAGAGAGGATGTGGGGGAGGGATCAAATGTGGATGACATGATGACAGAGTGAGAGAAACAGAAGGAAGAAGGTGAGGTGGGGGAAGTGAGAGTAAAGAGAGGAGAATGGGTCGTTCAACTGAGAGGGAACATTTGGGTGAGAAAAACCCGGCGCTGGACTCCTGAGAGAGACTTTCTGTCCCTCTGAGGCTGGGAAACGATCCTCAGCAGGAGGAGACATCGTGATATGTAGAGACACAGAGAGATGTTTGTCATAAAGATACGCTTTCATGTAGCCGGTGGTGCAAGAAGTACTCACATCCTTTGCAGAAGAAATACCATAGTCTACAAATACTCCATTACAAGTGAAAGTAGAGTTAAGTTAAAGAACTCAGTTTGCAGCCTGGCACCTTTAAAGGTGTTATTGTATTATTCTGTTTTAATCACTAAGAAATACGTGTAAGAATATTTTAATGTCGTGGTTCATCAATGATCATCATCAGGAGTATAAAGCAGCATTAAATGGAGATACTCAGGCGGTGCAAGTATGTCAGAAGTGTACTGAAGTGCAGTACTTGAGTAAATGTACTGCGCTAGATTTCATCAGTGCATGGGGGCATTTATCATTTTATTTAACCCTCTGCACGAGACAGTTTCACACACTCACTCAAGTCTAATAAATGTTCCAAAGACTTTGGCACCTTCAGAATCTCTTGTACATAAATATTTACAGCTGTTGAACAGACATGTTTAGGGGTTGGTGGTTGTGCCAAAGTCTGCAAAATAAGACATTTTTTTTTATTGCAAATAGCTGCAACAAACTGGCATGGTTATGGAACAATCCCGGCCATTACCACGTGGGGTTTTAAGGGTTATCAGTAAGTAAGCGTGTCACTCAATGTCGTATATCACCATCTTCTTCCTCCATTTAAAGTATTATTAAACAGTAACTTCCTCCTTCACTTTGGCCTGTGTCGTCAAAGTGGAAAATAAGTTAAATATGACAGACAGTAAGGATGGGTTTATCATAATTAAAGTTTAGTCATTTATTTAGTAAAATAGATATATTCACCAAAAATTTGAACATTTCCAATGTGTGCATGAGTTGATATCGTAAAAACGTTATCTATTAATATATTAAGTTTTAAATTAGATTACGCTATCTTACATTCTTTGGTTTCAGCCAAGGGAGGGCTCCAAATAAAATATTGATAAAGCTAGAAAGTGAAATTTAAGCTTGCACTCCCCCTCCCCGCCCCGATGATTTTCACACAGTCTCCAAATAAAACGATACACACACCTTGACCAGTTCAAAGGGGAAGCGCTCGTGGAAGATACGATTGATCCTGGCGCCACCTGACAGCTCAGCTGTGTCAATCTGGTCCCCAGAGCCCTCTATACACTTATCGAAGTCCACAGAGAACTGCTGCACCATCCTGCAGGGAGGCAGAGAGATGTCAGCGAATCTTTTACTCTGCCTCTCGCTCATCTGTTACCCCTCCACTGTTTCTACTCACTGGAGAAGAGCCTTGGTCTTGCGAGACGGATCGTCGGGTCTGAAGTTCTTGTACTCCTCCACCTCCTTCTCTATGGAGAGAAGCTGGCTCTGCAGCTTGGCCCGCAGGCCCGGCAGGGTGTCCCGGATGTGGTTGGTCAGTTGCTGTGCGGGTCAGAGGTCAGGGTTACACGCTGGAATTAGACCTGCAGGACCCACGAGTGGACGTGCCGCACTTTGACTCACCTGATTGAGGATTTTCTGGAGGTAGGGGGTGCCCATACGGTCGGCCAGGTGTCTATATGCAGGGTGGGAGAGGAAGAACTTCCTCTCAGCAGCCATAGCAGCATTGATGTCCTTCTTGCCATCTATGTCCTTCTGGCTCCTGTTCACCACACCGATATAACCTGGATACAACGGACATTTACGAAGCAGTCTGAAAACACTGTGAGATTTGCGGAAAACCAGATCCAACTCTTTTTATCACTCTCTGGAATTTGTGAGAGCAGACTGGAACAGATTCAGCACTTGCGGCCTGACTGGTAATTTGACTGGAAGATAATACAGTCTTGCATTAGAGCAATCTGGGATTGTGCTGGGCTCTTATTTTCTACACATGAGCCGCGTTTGAACAGCCAAACCCAAAACGAACAGGCCCTCCGGGACCAAACGGCTTAGAACTGTGTTTAATAATGTTTAGCTGAGGAAAACCACATTTTAGGAGACATTGGGGTTAAAGAAAAGAATATGGACGAAGGATGAATAGAGGAGAGGAAGGAGGAATTACGTGAATCCAAGTTTTTAAGACAGAAAGAGAAAAAGAAAAACAAGCAGGAGAGTTCAGGTCACGCGGATCCCATTTCACCTCCAGTTAAGTTTTCTCATGCATCACTCGGCTAAAGGCTGTTTCATGCTCTATAACTAATGCAACTGTGAGCCAGCAGCCTTGTAAATGTGAGCATCCACAGCATTTGACAGAGAGGGAGAGGGGGAGCGACGGGGAGAAAAAGAAGGGGAGGGAAAAACATAGAAAAAACAAAGGACATGGAAAATATTCAAAAGCACATGCCTGGGTTCTAACCAAGTGCAAATGGAAAAGAAAATCACCACATCAGCACATTGCAATAAAGGGCAGCTCACAAGATACATGCGAGCTCTTTTCCAAGACGGTGTTTTTCTCTCTGTCCCCTTCCCTGCTTCTCCTCTCTGGTTCCTGTCTGTCTTTCTTACTCAGTGCTGTTTTATTACACCCTCCTCCTTCCCTCCATCCATCCATCCTTTTTCTGTTTTTTCAGTGGTTGGTAGTGTTGACCATCTTTGCGTACAGCTGCCTTTTTACCACAAGAGGGAAACAGTGTGTCACTGCGAGGGCCCTGGAGTAGAGATAGTGCTCGTGTGAGTGTGTGTGCTCACCCCTCCGGAGTGGAAGCAGTTTATTCTCCAGGATGTCCTTCGCATCTGTCCCCTCGTCCATTAGGTCCAGCTTGGTGATCACGCCAATGGTCCTCATACCTACACACACACAGACCGCAGTGATTCCTGAAAAATGGAACTGAAAGCTAAACTGAAAATAACTTCTCATGCCGTAAATACATGATGCACACATGTGGGGCGAAGTTCTCAAGGATATATCACAGTAAAAGGAGCAAAGAAACATTAAAACTGCATTATTGGGACAAAACAAAGACAGGTTTCACAGCGTCATGGCACAGAAAGACAGTACAGTCAATATATTTAGTTACTTTTCTCCCCTGGTTTCTGTACACTTACAGTACATGCGTTTGTATGTGTGCATGTGAGTGTGTGTATGTGTGTGTCTGTGTGTGCGTACACTCACCCTGAGGGTCGACCTCTTTGGCAATCTTTAAAGCGTCAGAGTTGGCCAGATCAGAGTTGGCCGGGGAGACGGCCAGCATCAGGCAGTTCTCCTTGGTGACAAACTGCATCAGCATATCTCGAATCTGGGCCTCGATGTCTGCAGGTTGGTCTCCCACGGGCACCTTGGTCATCCCCGGCAGATCCACCAGGGTCAGGTTCAGCACTGTGACGAGAAAAGGGAGCAGGAGAGCTAAGAGACAGCTAAGCGAGCTAAGCCAGCTTCTTCAGATGTATTGTTGCCAAAGAAAAGCTTTGTGGTAGATAATTTATTGATGTCAGACATGCAATGATTTAACCCTATATTCAGACGACTGTGAAACAGCATGCAAGTCACCAGAACACCGCCTCACCATGAGGAGAGTAGACGCGCAGGTTGATGGGCACAGGGGAGATGCCCTTGTTGGCCCCAGTGATGCGATCAGTCTCGGCCTCGATCTCCTGTCGGACCTCATCGAAATCTATGAATTTTTTGCCCTTACAGTGAAGAAACTCTGCATATTCTGGTGAAAAAAGACAGATTTAATTTTTATTTATTTTAGTTTACCTGAAGTGAGATTCAAAATCCCTTTTGCAAGGCAGCCCTGGCCAAGACAGCAGCATTAAAGAAGCATCAAGAGACTTTAAACAAACGGCAAATTACAGTATCTTAAACTCTGAAGTAGCAGTGTTCAGCAACAGGACATGTGCATTCAGAGGTCAAACAGACCTGAATCCTCTTTTTGTAATCGTACATGCTTAGAAAATTATGTAGTTTAAGGTGGCTCTGTAGCTCACACCATGTGGACGGTGCAAAAACTTTAAAACTCTTTCATCAAAGACAGCGCAAGCTTGACGAATGACTCACATAATTTGTCTGCATGACCGAAGGTGCAGCTGCTGATAGTTTTAGGAGTGAGTAGAGAACATAAATAAGGTCATGTAATATGGCCTTATGAAGAAAAATGTACCAATGCTCCGTTCTGCGGTTGCATAAGGAAGACAAACCAGCTTTCTCAGACAAACTGCCATGATGTGTGCGGAAAACCGAACCACAGACAAATCGCAATGCAGGACACTGAGTCACTGAGACCATTTTCAAAGAAGAATTTGCATGCATATATAGAATATCACCATAATCAACTGCTAATAGAACCATCGCTTGAATTAATTTTTTCCTAGCAGCAAAAGGGAAAAAATAGAATTAATGAGATAAACGAAAGGGAAATTTTAGAAGAATGGAAAGAGATCAGAGGAAGCACAAAAGAGGAAAAGAAGGCAGCGAAGGACCAAAAGTCACGAAGGAAACAAGCAGCAGGATTTTAAAGTGCCTTCACTGCCTCTGTGAAAACCTCTGGCATCAGGTAATCCAGCAGGCGTGACTGTGTATAAAAATGAAATTAGGTTAATTTCTGATTCATCGTGACTAAGCTGCGCTTGCTAGCAGCAACCTAATGAAGTGTAACCATGGTCACATGTGGATGCTGTCATCATCTCGAGGTCTGTAGAGATGAATGGAGAGGAAACAACGTCTTCCCTCGAGGAGTGTGGAAGAGGAATGTTTAGTCTCCAGAGGGAGGAGGTAAAAAGCTGCGTCCATGTCTTAACAGCTGTCTCCCTTTAGGACGAATCAAAGGAAAATATTTAAAAGAATTCTGCCGTCACATCTTCAAGTAAAACACAGGAACAGTGGGAGCGGACGGAGGGAAAGGGTTTTGCTGTAGATGTCGAAATCAGTGCTGAACTGCTTTGAGATGCAGTTCATTTAATGGCCACTAGAGGCTAGCATCAACTAAACCCAGCAGTGGAGAGAAGTGAAGAAACTTCTCTCTTAAAATACATTTTTTTTCAAACTACAGGCTTTGAAATTGCTCTCACTATCAACTCATGGACAGCTTATGCAAATCAACCACAGATAATGAATGCCAGACCCTCTCCAAGGGTCAGCTGGGAGGTGAGACAACAACCTCAGTTTTGACCTCATATGTCCCATGAACTGAAGACAGGAACCGCCATAGATGTTGATGTTAAGATGTCCTTACCTGTGGGACAGTTCATCAGCTGCAGAACCAAAGGACGACGAGTCACGATGCCAGAACCACGGGGAAGGAAATCCCTGCAGAACAAAAGATGGACAGACAGCAAGGAAGATGGTCAGTAAAACTACCAATAATACAACATTTAAAGAAAAAATGTTCAGAAAGAGCTGTCAGTCTCTAAAATCCTACATAAAGTATAGACACCGCAAAAACAAAGTCATCCAAGAAATCAGAAACTAAAACCATATGAACAAATGAATCACCACACGACAAAAAGACAAAAACATCATGAATCACTGGTCATGAATCAGCAGCCTGAGGCTTTGGGAGGACCGGGGTAAAGAAAAGCATTATTCCCTCTGGACATCAGTGAAAAGTACAGACAACATGTACAAGTGCAAAAGTGTGTGTGTGTGTTTGCTGAATGCTGAATCACAACTAATCCTCACACAACAGCTGCGGTCCCACGAGGCTGAATATCCATTTGATTTACTGCAGCGCTTTGGCTACAGGATCCATCTTTGTGGGGAAGAAAGAAGAATTATGAAAACAATGAAGAAGTTTTCGGAAATTTCCTGAAACGCCATAAATGGATGAACACTGTAGGTTTTTTAAGTGAAAAACAGCGGTGGAAAGCACACTCTGATCTTTAATTTACGTGAAAATAGTGATACCGCAGTGTAGAAATACTCTGTAAAAGCCACACCGCTGTGTGTGAGGTTGTGAACGCAGGGGAATACACGTCCATACAGACGACTGCCTGCCAACATGTTCTTCTATGCACAAAACACTGTTTTCTTTGGGGGGAGTTCAGCTGCTTATGCAACACCAGCATCAACTCGCCACTGGCACTGTGTGCTCCTCAACCAGCTGACTGGACAGTTATCACTCAGTGGTGCATGGTGTGTGTGTTTATAACAATAACAAGGCGCTGTTGGAGACGCATGCTGTTGTTTTCATTTGGTAGCTTGTCTTGCTCTTGGTTGGAAAAAAAAAAATCTGTTTTCAATGATACAGTGAAGTGTCATCTGAAGGCTGAAAAATGCATTCAAATCATGCAGCACTTCAGTACAATCAGCTGAACGACATGAATGAGAAATAGATGAGGCCTCCGTCTGAACCCGAAGCGAAGCCTGCAGCCGTTTGGATGCACGAGTCGTGAGCTGAGAGTTAATCAGAGCTGAAGTGCTTTTCAGCCATGAAAGTGTGACTTCACCAAAAAAAAAAAGCAAATTCAGCAATTAGATGTTCAACATGTGGACCATGTTTAACTGCATCTCTATATGCTCATTTTATTTCTTCAGTCTTTGTGTATAAGAAGAAGATTTGAGTCACATCACGTACATTCTGCTCCAGCTTTAAAGGAATAATTCAACATTTTTGGTAAATATTTGCTTTCTTGCTTTGAGTTAGACGAGAGGATCGATGTTATTCTCACGTCCACACTACTTCAGGAAGTCTTTGCTAGTTGCTTGGCAACAGGTCCAGTCAAAAAATACTCCAGCACACCACAACTTGTTTTTACTCTTCAGTGTTTGCGTGGATTAATATTTAGGTGGTGAGCTTCAGCTGCTGTCAGGTTGATTATTTTACTGCTGGACAGAGCCAGGCTAGCTGTTTCCCCCTGTTTCCAGTCTTTATGCTAAGCTAAACTAACAGTAGCTGGCTATAGCCTTTTATTTATGGTCAGACATGAAATATTCTTTAAATTTAATCAAAAGCTAAAACTTTATATCTGCAGGTTCATGTTTAAAGCATCAACTATTTGGGTAAAGTGTCATGAGATAACTCATGGTACACCACATCTGTGTGAGCCTTAACATTGGTATTAACATATAAACATCTTCACCTGTCTTATCTTTCAATAAGACCCAGACGTAATAAACTAGCACGGAATCTTAGAATATTAGTCGTGATCAAATCCAGAAATCAAATCATGAAGCTGCGGGTTGCTGAGATCAGTCTCTCTGCAGTTTGTCACTTCATGCACGAGGGACAACATGACAAACAAGCTTTACCGGTGCGATTGTTGAAACAGGCCTGAAAGGACATCACAGCTCATGTTTGCTCATCGTCCACACATGCTACTCTGCATACAGCACCAATACGAGCACAGCATCATCCCTGAGTATTGTGTCAGTGTTTGCTGTTCGACTGCAGCCTTTTACAACAAAGGAAACTCTGCTCTCCGTGAGCCGTCCATCTGCTGGTCTACCTGCCAGCCAGTGTGTACTCCTTGGACGCCTTTTGGAGACAGATGGCTTTAACTGCAGGTCTTCCTCTCACTCCGCTCCTCCCCAAACCCCCTCAAACTGCCACTGCGAGGTTCCTCCAAATGAGAGAAGCCACATACAGAATCAGCCTCTCACACACAAACACACACGTAACGCTGTCACGTTTGACCACAGGGAGGAAGACGTGGCTCAAGTGTGACTCTGCTCTCTCTGTCTCTTCGTTCACTCATCATTTACTTAATCCCGCTGAGAGGGCGAGAGTCCCGGCACCCACACCGTCCTGTGTTTTCATCCCCTCTTACACTCACATGACTGCCAAAAGCACTGAGACAGTTGCCAGCACAGCAGAGACACAGTTTCAGTCTGCAGTTTCTCTACTGAGTTTCTAAATGTAGTGGATGTACAGTGATATCCAAGAAGAACCACAAGCAATCAATAATCCGAGAAGGTGTGTGTGTGTGTGTGTGTGTGTGTGTGTGTGTGTGTGTGTGTGTGTGTGTGTGAGTGCGAGTGGGAGGTCTCACACACACACTGAGCGTCATTGTTGGAGAGTCACAGCCGAGTCAGATTCATCTATTTGATTCATTTCTCCGGTTTTGTCTTTCAAACAACATGATTTTACAGAATAAACTCTCATCCGCTGAATCATTCATTCACTCTCTGTTGTTGGCTGCAGTGCACACACACACACACACACACACACACACACACACACACACACACACACGTCTAGTGGGCGCCAGCTGCTGTGGAGTAGTGAGTCATTGCGTCTTTGTTACAGACTGTACATATTCAAGGGTGTACAAACAATACACACCAATGCAAGGACACACACACACACACACACACACACACACAGATGAACTATTTACAAGTAGACCTCACAGGACTTTCATCAGTACAAAAAGAGCTTCACATATAAAACGTTTTAGAGCTTATTTATAAGCTTTATGCACTCTGTGAGAAAAATAATTTGTTTTTCAAATTACTGTAAAACTGCTGAACAATGAACTGCAATACTTCTATTATAGGATTTTAAATTAATGTATTGTACCATGTCAATGTTTAATAACTTACTTTTCATTCAGTAACTGACTGCAGGGTTTATTCTTGTTCTGTTTTTTTGGTTGGGACAGCTTTAAAACAAAAAGAGGGAATGGCCAAATTAAGAGTGGGATGCAAACTGTTGAAATTCTCATTGAAAACAGAATTTAAAGTGTGTTTTCATGTGGAAATCTCTTCTCTCAGTGCCTGTTTGTTACGTTACAGGTGTGCACAAATGTTACATGCTTCCTCTAAGACGCTGCAGTAACTCAACCTGCTGCTCTGCTGGTCTCCATGTGCGTCACATCACTTCCGATTCCCACGTGCCATCAGACACTGAGCCTCATCTAATCCTGCTTTAATGCCTGCAGCAATAACAGCCCTGACAGCCATAAACCAGCACAACCAGGCAATTTCCCTGCGCAGCGGTGTTTGGGTCTCACAAAGACGAGGCTGCTTTTTGGTGATGAGTTTTGCACACACATTTTGCTGTCAGCCACAGGGGTCGATGGAGCCAATGAAACGGCCTCTTGCTGGACGGTGGACTTCCAGATTAGATCAGAGCCAATGGGAAAACGTGGTGCAGGTAAACTGTGGTCCAAACAGAGATTAGCGGTAATCCTCTGCAGCAGTGTCAGGACAAATGGTGTCCTCTCCTCTTCAGGCTCTCACTGACTGCTTTCTCACTCTTAGTGAGTCCATCCTTTGTACTGTTCATGTCGTTGACATCAGTCTTTGAAGCAGAATTCATTATAAAAGAGCCATTACTTTAAGAGCGGCAACTTATTTTACTCAGGTTCAGTAGTTTCCTGGTAATTTCCTGAGAAGACTCCTGGAAAGAACTTTTTGATTTGGTACAAACTAGAGCTGAAACAATGAATCAATTCATTCATTAGTCAATCGACAAACAATTATCTGTAGCTGTTTTTAGTTTGTTTAGTCGTGTTTACCTACTTGCAGCTTCTCAGCTGTGACAATCCATCACTATAATTTAATTCATATGTTCTTAAACTGATTTTTTTCAACATGTTATAGACAAAAAAAATGCAATCAATGGAGAAAATAATCAACAAATTGATCATGAAAATAATCGCTGGTTGTAGCCGTAGGACTAATCACAGGAAAAATATGCACAGTGTTCAGAGACCATTTGCAGTCATTTATTTGTTTATGACTAATTTATTTATTTGAAAGAAAGAAACAGGAAATGAACTTATAGCTGAGTTGATTTTACAGACAGTTGATCGTTTCCAGACAGGTTTCCTTGAAAGAACAGAGGAAGAACAAATACCCATTTACACTTAGATTAAGATGAATGACTGATATATTAAAAAATGACTGGAAATTATTATTATATAATATTGCATTATATTATATTATTAGAATATTGCTTTATATTCTCCATATATGTTGAATTCTCCAGCCTGTAGATGAATTTTGCATCTTTGCATGATCAGCTGTCCTGCTGTGCTCTGACTTAAAGATTCGTGATCATCATCGCCATTATATGGTTCTTCCCGGGAATTTTGCTAAGAATTAACAGTTAAATGTGAGTTTCATTCTTGGAAATTATTGGGAAACTATGGAAAAATAAAACATTACCCCAAGAGATTGATTTGACCAGATACTTTAAAACGAAAAACCTTCAGAAACCTAATTACGTTCAACAATGGAAGCAGGAAATCAGCATTTAAATTGAATGCTCAGTGATTTTCTTATCGCAGCATCATCCTGTCATTAAAGGACTCTTCCTCTCTGTGTTTGAAAAGAATAAAGGCTTTAACGGGGCGCCTCTCTGTCCTTGTCTTTCACACGAGTGAAGCTGCCGCTGCTCGTCATAATGCCTTCAGCCTTCTCTGTGTTATGTAATATGTGATGAAACCAGCTATATATCATCAAATTAATCTCTGCGTGGGGGCTGGAACAGTGATGGCAGCAGGCAGAGAAAAACGTCTGTGTGGTAGTTTCATGTTTCTGCGTTGAGCTCGAGCCAGCACCTTTCACTGATAACAAAGTGCTTCAGTCGGCTGAGCCGCACACCGGAGCAGCATCCTCCTGGGTTTGAGAGCAGGAAAACCTCACACAGTACGGAGCAGTTTGGGCTAATTTCTCCCCTTGTGTGCCACCGTCAGACAGAAAATTGACCCTACATCCCTGAAAATAAGATGCCTCACTGGGGAGGGAACTGGAAAACCATGAATTACTTCGCCATTAAGAGTCACAAAAAGCTGGAATACATTGAACACATTCCTAAAGTGGAGGCAGCCTTTAATCTATGACGATGATATGAATATTATACATGAAAGGCTACTCTCACCGGAAAGCGATCATGGGTTATGTGTTGAGTTTTAGGAAGAAGCAGCTGTGGTGCTGATTTAGTTTCAGCTGGTTTTAACAGAGCTGTCCGTGGTGCTGAAAGTGGGTCCTGGACAAAGAGCGTGCAGCTGAGAGCTTCGTCCAGACTACCTGCGCTGCGTGCTGTGGTAAGCACTGCAGATGATCAGTACGCTGCATGATAAGTCAAGCGAACTGAAGCCAATCTTTACTGAAACTCAACTCACACTGAATTCCTGAGTGGTTTACTCCTTTTTTTCCTTTTAATCTGACGCATCAACTTTCCACAGCGTTCAACATTTTGCCTCCTTTTCAGATAAAATGTCCCAATGACTTTTGTCAAATGACAGCACACAACCAAACATCCCCACCTCCACCTGAACGACACACAGAAGCAGGTTTCACCCAGCTGGTGCTGCATGTGTGGGGCACTGGAGACCAGTAAGGTAAAGCTCCCTGCTTTGACTTTGCTAATTAGACTCTTGGGAGACTGAAATACAGACTGGGAGACAGATGCAGGGAGGAAACAGGGGTTGTTCTCAGATTCACATGTGTGAGATGTCTTTTTCACTGTCAAATCACACACAGACTGATGGGACATGACCAGAAGATGCAGGGCTAACGTAGAGTGATATCATCCTGACACAGTTAGTTGGTTAATAGAGTACAAAAAAAATAATGATCAGCACAATTTTGATATGCAAACATTCACTGTTTTCAGCTCCTAAATTGTTTGCAGCTTTTCTCTGCTTGTGTATGATTGCAAGTTGAAAATCTTTGGGTGGTTTCGACTGTTCTGAAGAGATCACATTGAGCATTTTGTTTAATAATTGAAAAAGAAAATGAAAAAGAGGAGTCCTCAAATGCAGCCAAATACGTCTCAGCTTGTTTCTTTCATAAAATTACCTTTGGTGCATCCCTGTAATTCTCTTATAAGCTTGCTGCTTTTTGCTTTGGAGCTGAGCGCTTTTATATTTGATGGCAGCAAAGCACCTTTGAGCAGAATTGAAACTGAATGAGGCAGAGAAGCCTGGGAAAGGTGGGTCGAACTGAGGTGGCAAATGGAGAAGTGAGCAATGGAAACGAGGGAGACGTCAGTGGACTCTCCACAAGGACAAATTCTGAAAGCAGGATCAGAGAACACTGAAGGACAGATGATAAAGGGGAATAGATAAACTTGATTAGTGTCCTCAGATGTTCTCTCATGACATTAGCGCCGCACGTCCCCACAGTCCTTGTCCCTGACTCACACCTGCCAGCCATGCATCAAAAATCTAATCCACCTGAGACAAAAGGGGAGATGGTGAACAATCAGGTGTAACAGTGTCCAACTGCACTGTAAAGTTCACTCCTGCAGTCGCTATCTTTTGCCCAAATTCTGCATCAACTCCTGTCAACACATCACAATATGGTTCTGTTGTTGATGATTATTGCAAATCTCAAAGGAGAACAGCCTCTTTCCCGCTTTAAACAGCTAATATGCCTTGAGAAATAATTAATGTAAATGTCTCTCTGCTATTTATAAGTCTCCTGTACTTTGGTATTGATTGTCTGTGCTAACCGTAAGCATCAATAGCCAACAGAGGAAGAGCAAAGCCAGGTCCAGAGCTGTGTGAGCAAAATAATCACTCCTATCTTACTGCCAAAGTCTGCAAAAAGGATTAAAATACATGTGCATTTGTGAATAAGAGACAGAAAAGGTGAAGAAAAGAAGTGCTGCTGCATGTGAACACACAGTACTGCTGTAAGTGTGTGTTGGTTCAGTCAGATAACACAAGCACAATGGGGCCACGGGGGGGGCCAGAGGACTGGAGGACTCAAGCGTCATTGTGAGCTAACATTTGATTTCTTTCCTCGTCTACCTCCTGTCGTGATCATCTAAACCGCCGGCCCCTCGGGGGAGGCGGCGTAATTAGGCGCAAGCTGTTTCTATGACAACCGTGGGATGACTACAGCAAAGCCCGGCCCTCATAATGAGCGTTAAGAGATTGTGTTAGCCTGTGACAAGTGAGCAAAACCATTTTAACACGCTGTCTAAACACTGTTTTTGAGATTTTGCTCATAAAAATGTTTGATTTCTCTACAAGAAGATAGAAATAAAGTACCAAACAAAGGTGACAAACAGTAAGAACAAGAGTTTCTTTTACAAATTTCAGTATTTCTTACACTGGAGATTATTCAGTCAGTCGTGTTACTAAGTTACAGCCTTTGCAATGTCTGATCAGTTGCCTCGAGTGATGTCACTCGAGGCATCAGTTGGGGCTGAAAACTACGAAGTTTGAAAAAAGAAAAATATCCAGGTAGTTGGACAGAAGAGAGGTGACCACACTTCTGAAGCCCGCTCCTTGAGGCTACATTAGCCACTACTAGCATAACACAACCAAATCTCCAACTGAGCCGTCGCTGGTTTGAGTTGCATTGTGGGTAGTGAAGGTGCCATGTTTTGAGAAACAGGGAGAACCCTAAATGACACTTTGGCTGCTTTGTTCACCACTTTACTAAAAAACCTGATATATCTTCCACAGCAGCACCATGTGTAGATTACCCGACATGTAAACAGTCGGCGTGCCTCACCTACTACCTGTTAAGACGGGGATTTGCACTCTGGCCATGTGGTGAACTATTTGACTCTCCTGTCAAACAGATGTAAGGAGCTTGAAAGTGTCAGGCAAAAGAGATAACAATGGTAGATGTGCTCATGTGTAATTAGATCTACCACACAGAGATGAATCAATTTCAGATCTCCAGTCACTGCCCAGATGGATCCCTCTGTCGTGGAATACCCAGGCTTTGCTCAGAGTTGGGGTGAGCTGGCTTTGAGCCACACAATCTGACCTTGCTGAGGCGGAAGAGACTGCTGAATCACACACTCTGTCTATCAAGTCTATGAAACCGCAAAAAATCTCCCAGATCAGGTGAAATACAAGCAAGCAGGGCTGACCAACAGTTAGCGAGTGACACCCATGCTGTCGCCTGCATGCAGTAAGCTTCACTTACTACAGCATAAGCACGGGCAGACAGATGGATGAGCTGAGCTGGAAGGGCTCAAAGCTCAGGTGGACTCCCTCTCCCCCTCTCTCTCCCTCTCTCTCTCCCTCTCTCTGCAAGGTCATACTGCAGCATAACAGATCAGATTTGTTCCCCTTGTATCATCATCAGCTCTGGCAGAAATAAAACTGTGCATGTTTGCAAGACTGAAACCTCACTACACGCACGCAGCAAGAAGTACTGCACACCCTTTGCCTGGTCAGGATTAAACAGCCTGAGGACAACAAAATGGTAGCACTGCCACAAGAACAACAACACGTCCACCAAGCTGCCTGGAACTGTATCTGCTGGACTGGAAGCCAGCATCCACACTGACCCTGCCCCTGTGTCAGATGTCATAGGATTCACAGCAACAAACATTCAATTTTGTTTCCTTTTGGCACCCAGAATTAAGGAGTTTAGAAACTTACTGAACCTCCTTTAAAGCACTCCCTAATTAAAGGTGGTTTATCATATGAAATACCTGGATATTTAACAGGAATTTGTGGTTCCGTGAATGCATCATGCAGCAGTTGACAGATAAACTTCACTGGGGATTTATAAAGGCCTAACAAAATAATCTCCTCGCCTTAGAGCCGTGTCCATGGGAGAAGAGAGGGGGATAAAACTGGTGAAACGATTTGGACCGTTCAGGGACTCCCAGAAGGTCTCAGTGAAGCCTGTGTGCTGGCTTTAAACCTGCATGAGAAGGGGGATGGGGACTGGGCTGTGGAAAGTGTAAAATGGATATGATGTGATGCACCGGGCCGCGCCAACACACTGCAGCCTGGAAAAGCTACTTACTTCCCGACGAAGTTCTCCAGCACCGAGCTCTTCCCCGCACTCTGTCCGCCCACCACGGCGATCTGCGGCAGGTCCAGGTTCGCGTTTTGCCCGATGGCGGAGAAGGCATCCTGCATGCGGTTCACCAGAGGAATCAGATCCTCCATTCCCCGGTTCCCCATCTTTGCGATGCACTGGGCAGTCTATCTTCCTTGTCAGCGCAGGGAGGGATGTATTTCTCGTTTGTCGCTCCTCGCCACCCTCGCGTTTAGAGGGCGTTTTGGACTGCGCGCACACACACCGGCTCACTTTTCGGTTTGCTCCCTCATTGAGTGCGCCTCCTCGGTGTGTCAGACCTCCTCAGCAGCTCCACAGCCGTGCGTATACGGTCCTCTCCACCAAGCACCGCAGGAGGGGGAGGATGAGGATGATCTCTTGTATTTCCTCAGGAGGGATCCCTGCAGTCCATCACGCACACCGCTGGGTGGCGACACTGGTGTGCTTTAACTGTGTTGACTGTCAAAATTGAGCTGTTTGTGATCCACGGATGTCTCCTTTTTCAAGTCTAATCTTGTTTGAGTGCATTTAGAAAAGTGTGTGAAGGAAATTTTGCTTCCAGTTTTTAAATGTAAGGCCAAAAACACATAATTTTGTGTGATGTACTGATCTGTCCATGGTGCTGAATCTGTTTGCACCGTGGACAAAGGCCAGGGGGCACTCTGCAACTTTTGGTGTATTTGTAAATATGTTTTTATCCACTGAGTGACATTTGCTGAAAGATACTGGATAAATCTATCAATAAATTTTATTTGTACAATGTACAATATACATTGAAAATATATATATAGTGATAGTGTTTGGTGCCTGTGCAACATGTACAACGGATAAACTATAAAATAGTAATATACTGACGTATAATATGTAAATGAAATATATAACATATGCTGTATATGATGTACAATATGCAATGAAGTGGCATTGTTATGGTTGAATTTCTATTTGAGTATCTAATATTCACTGTAGGTTAGTGTAACTTATTAATTCTTCATACTTACTGGTGTTGCATGTCTAAAATGTAACCGTTTGAGAATGAAACACTGCCAGGTTTAATTCAAAATACACTATTATCTAATGATCCTTTTAATTATGCAGACCTGAAGCGTTTCCGTTCTCCAGACAACCACCAGAGGGCGACAGAGTGCACTCATTTCTCTACAAGGGGCTGTTTTGGGTTTCTGCTTTATGCAAGTTGCACCGGGTCTGGAGCAAGTCTTTAGCCGTGTGCTATGACTTTAGTTGGATAATCAACAATCATCGCGGCTTTGCCTCTTAGAGAAGTAAGTCGTTACAACTGTGGGAATGTGAAATGCAGGAAGTTCGCGAGGAGGCGCGGCAGGTTTATCTGTCAGTTAGCTAGCCACTTCAATGCTATGCTAAGCTAACTTGTTGGCTACAGTGGCTAGGTGGCTAGCTTCGTTCATTTCGTGGCAGGTGTAGCTTGTTCATTTATTGACTCAAGATCTCTGTTTTATGTTAGTTTCTAAATAACGTGCCGTTCTCTTCCAAAAACAAACGTTTAAAATACTGTTCCCCTAATACATTTGGCTAAGGTAGTAAATACTTTAAAATAAACGAAGTAAACCTAAAAGTAAATTAGAGTTAGCTTACTTGCTAATGCTAGCTAGTTGTCATCATGAAATATGAGAGCGACCTGTTGTCTCAGGAGATGCGCACTGTAATTGAATGTGTCTTCACAATAAGATGGTTTATTCCAACAGCCGGGGCACTTAATCACACAAGCTTTGTCCTGCTCCGATCCACAGATATTTTGTTTTAAGGGCTGACAAAACACTGGCACTTCAGCTGCTGGTTTGTCAACTAACGGAGGAAATTAAAGCCCGTAATGTTCAACCCACACATCCATCAGCAGCAGCAACAGCAGCAGTTTCACCAGCACCTGCGGCAGCTACAACAACTTTTCCAGCAGCAGCCTCCGCCTCCTCCTCCGCCGCAGCCGCCTCCGGGGCATCATGTCGCCCATCACCACCATCAGACACAGCGGTAAGCACATTAACTCGAGACCGGGGATTACGCAAGGGCCTCCGAATGTGTTATGTGTGGCTCGCCGTTGCTGAGAAACAATACACGCCAGACTCTACGATTCTGTGGTAGGTAGGAAAATGTGTAGGTCTGTAGTATATATATATTTTTATTTAAAAGGAATAGTAGGACAGTTTTGATGTGCGTTAGTCCGTTTGTGAAGAGCCATCCAGCCCAGGCTCTGATTTGTTATGGTTTTGTTAGAAGTAAACCAATGACCTAGATCTTGTAGATACACACTAATATTTCTGTCTGTCTCAATCTGGCAGCCCTACAATACCCTACAAATGGGCTGTTTGTATTTGTGACTTAAGAGAACTGATTACTCCAACCAAACCTACACTATCTGTCTGGATCAGATGCTTACTCAGTGGTCAAACAGTGTTATGAGTATATTGAAAGTTGGATTATTGCCATCCTCTGTTATCTGGCCTGCCCAAAGGTAGTGTTGATAAACTGCGGATTATATAAAGTCATTTCACAAGATTACTGGCTCTTTCACAAAAAGTATGACAACATCACCTCTAATCCTCATAAAAACTCAGGTCTCTTGTTTATTTTAAGGATGAGCAGCTCAGACTGGTTTGTTTTCTTTGACCTATGCCCATGCTGTCATTCCATGCTGCCACCCTGATCTTTGCTCATTGCCTGTTGTATTTACTGTTGCTGGATAAAACATTTACAATTGCAGTGCAGTTAATATGATTTAGCATTGTATTATATTGGATTATGCTTGTGTTTTTAAACGCTTATTTAATGAAGCTCGCTGAGTAATGCTGCTGCTGATAGGGAGTTGACTTTTGATAAAGGCTAAGCCAAGTCAGGACGGCTTGTGTTTTCATTTGGAAATTGCGTGCAGGTGTCGATGTGAAGTCGCTACATCAGGATATCAGCTAATTTCCAAACATCACAGATGTGTATACAGTAAATTTCCAGGTTTGTAAGTAGTCTGACTGGTTGACAGATCATCACTGAAATGCTGCTTTTTAGCTTGAGGTTATATACTATTGAAATAGTGCTGCATGTTTATTTTCCCTTGTGTTTTTGTTGCCCAGAGCCATTCCCGTTCCTCCACAGACGCCCACCCCTCCCAGGATGGTCAACCTGTGCCAGGCAACCCAGACTACCATCATCGCCCCCAATCCCATGCTGCAGGGGGCCCTACTGATGCAGCAGATGCAGGGTACAGTCTGGATTATAGCATAAAGACAGCAGCAAGAACTCAAAAGCCTCCAATAGACAGAGCAGTACTATGTGTGTTTCCGTACCCATCATGCTTTGCTTACATCCAGGTAACATGCGGGGCTTTGGGATGGGTGGACAGCAGTTCCGTCAGTTCTTCACAGCAGGGACCAGGTCGTCTCTGCTCGGACCGGTTCCCATGGGGATGGCCATTAAGTCCCACATCATGGGTTTCCCAGCTGCTCGACCATTTCATCCACACACTCGCTACTACAACAACACCGCCACCACCGCAGCTTCTTCCTCCTCCTCCATCACTGCCACAGTAATTACAGCAGCACCATAATAATGACTATAATCACTGTGTAGGTTTTCAGTCCAGCTAATTTACCACACTGTGGTCCCATGAGTGACCGGTGCACAAAGTATTCACTCAATCAGACATGATGGATGGTCACTTTAGTGTATCCTCTCAAAGAAAATAAGGGTTTCCAGCTGTGCATGATGGAAGAGCAACTGGAGCAAGCAAAACAGATCACCCGACAGCACGACTCTTTTATGCCTGATGAAAGTGATTTTATCCACTCTGATCAAACAAATTTAAAAAAGAGCTCCTTTTTGTCAAAGTTGCAAATCCAGCAGTCACTTATTTGTTTGTCTAAACAGATTAATAAAGGTATTTTGACTTTGAGATGAACAGACAAAATCAATTATATCCAGTTCCAACAAAATCTCTGATTTGTGCATTTGTTAGTATCTGTCACTTGCAGCTTTATCTCAGAGTTGGAAGTACAGTTCAGTCCAGTTCTAATGCTCACTTAAATAAACAAACCAGGCCTCGTTATACACAGTCTACATGGTATCCTGTTCTCTGTGTAGGATGCTGCAGCTCGCCAGCCAGACAGGAAGAGAGACAGCGAGCAGATGGCAGCGGGGAGTGCAGGCGACCAACCAGCAGCTAGCAGTACCAATGAAGCTACTGACAGGAGTGAAACAGGTAGAGCTGACGGACTATACAATCCAGCGTGTTGACTGTCATATGTAACGTTCAGCTTGTGCAGAAAAGAAATTAAGAGTACTTGAAGATTAGAACATTTTCTGCAGATAATGTTTTTTTTTTCTTTGTCTCCAACTTTGAATTTGCCTGTTTTCTCTCTACAGATGGTGCCATTGGAGGAGTGGATGGAGCCATGCAGGCCACTGAGGAGCAACTTGAAGAACCTGCAGTTAAAAAGCAGAGGACAGAGGGGTATGGAAAACATTTTTTTTACTGCTGTGAGTGCAGTTAAACTTTGACCTGACATCACATCCTCAGGAGTGCGGAAGAGTAGAAACCTTTCTAAAAAAAAAAAGCCTCCTACCTGATTGCTAACCCTCAACATTTGGTCTTTCTCCTTATTTGACTCTTGTTCATTATCTCTCAGGTCCGAGGAGCCCAAAGGACCTATTGTTGAGACTGTCACCATCGCAGATACAGATGGGGACATTCTTTCTTCAGAGTGTAACAGCAACACAGAGGACAGCCAGACTGGAGGTAAAACCAGCAGAAATCTAGAGTGCATGGTTTTAAGTAGTAGTGTCGTTCGGGTCCATTGAGATGAAAACTGTTCCTTTTGTCCTCTGATCTTTACCCAGACTGCATCATTCTGGAGGAAGGAGGCTCCACGGGGGGATCGGATGTTGTTGAGGCGTTGGAGGAGAGCGGAGCTGCTGAGGTGAGAGAAGCCTTAATTTGGAATGATCATCTTATAGACAAAATAATGTGAACACTTATAGATAATTTTGAAGTAACTAAAATCAGGCTGAGTGCTGCCTGTCAGTATTTGCCAACCTCCTGTGTGACACTGGGTTTAGCTCTGGTTTGCGGCCTCTCTGCAGGGCCACGGCTGTTCGTCAGCCCCGTCCCCGTCTGGCAGGCTGAGTGAAGATGACCAGCAGGTCGATTTAGCCATGGAGGAGACGCCAGAGGGCAAAGATGCTCCCTCACCGGGCAACCAGGAGGAAGGAGAGGAGGGTGTAGTGGAGGGCGCCAACAAGTTCTACTGCTACCTCTGCAGCATTACCTGCCACAACCAGCAAGTAGGTTGAACGCACACACGCGTCATCATACAGAGGCCACAGTGGAAAGTATCAGGATTTTATTTAACTATTCTCTTTTATCTCTTTCATCGTCTGTACTCTGTGGGTTGTTTTTGTTTTTTGTTTGCAGAACTTCAGGAGTCACATGAACAGTGTTTCCCACCAGCAGAGGATGATGGAGATCCAGCACATGAGCAACGCGTGCCTGGTCACCCTGCTGCCACGCGTGCAGGAGTCTCTCCAGGGAGCAAACAGAGACGGGTCAGTTTAAACATTTGACTTTTTATTTGAACCTCAAGCAGGTCTTGTCAGTCAGTATGAGGTTAATATAAGAGACCATTTTTTTAAAAGAGAAAATGATCCTCATGAGGCTTGAATAATGTTCGTCTGTGTTCTCTGCAGAGAGAAGAAGGAAGAAACAAAGCATTGGTGCACCACCTGTCACACCCACTTCACCAGCAGCATCACGGACCACCGTCGCACTGAGGAGCACAGAGTAATTAGCTATTCACTTTATAGATAAGCATGTTTAAACGCATGAATATTGAATATTTTGGAAATGTTTTGAAACTGCTTTTGTGGTTGCTTTAAGTGAGAATAATCAGTAATGATCTGGCTCCTCAGGGGGGTCGTCCACACTGGGAGCTGTGTCTGGTCTGCTGCCAGGGGTGCTGTCCTCGGGTCCCTTCGGCCTGGCTGGTAGGGGGGCTCCCTACCTTGGTGTGGGGGTCCGCCGGTCTGTCAGGGTCGGGGGGGGCCCGGGTGGCCAGAGCCCCCTGTGCTCACAGTACATGATGACTCCTCTCGGTGTGAACGGCCCCAAAGGTGGCATTATCCTCAATCCTCAGTGTCGTGCCATGTCTTGTTACTCTTCCTACTATTTGTGGTGAGAGTGTGTGCGTGTGTGTGTGTGTGTGTGTGTGTGTGTGTGTGTGTGTGTGTGTGTGTGTATATGCATGTAGTTCGGGGTGTGTGTTAGTACATACGAAGGGTGGGAGGGATGGGTTTTTAATGTTGTTCAGTTTTTATTTATATTGTTTTTAACTCTTGTAAAGCACTTTGTGTATTCATTGTGTATGAAAAGTGCTATATAAATTAAGTTTGATTGATTGATTGATTGATTGATTGGTGTCCCCTCCGTCTCTCCTCAGCTTGCCAATAGAACAGCCATCTCCTCCTGCACAGTCTGCAAGAAACACTTCAGGACCTCCCAGATTTTTGTGGAGCACTTGCAGTCCCAGGAGCACAGACAGAAAGTGGAGAAGGTATTCGGGTTTGTATTCCTGATTTAGAACCATCAAACAACAAGAAAGCATTTTGACATGACATATCCACTGTTTGCTAGCTCCAGGAGAAGGAGGGCTACGAGGCCTTGGGCAAGCTGACTGCCATGGACACTGACGGCCTTTCTTTGGAAGAGGTGGAGGGGAGTGAGGTGGAGGAGGGAGAGGAAAGACAGAGGAGTGAAGGAGAGCAAGATGTCTCAGAGAAACAGGTTATCAGCATATCATTCCTGCTTGTTTGTAACTGACAGTATTTGTATTTAAATAGCCGATAGGCTTTACACCACGTGGTTCGCTCGCTTTGAGCTGAGCTCCTGAATAACACTGTTTAGTCCATCATAGATGGTGCATCTGTTACACTGTGGATGTTCACTGTGTCTCTGGTGACCCTGTACAGGATGGCTGGTCCTCCTTTAAAGAGGTGACTCTGAAGGACATAGCCAATGATGAGCAGTATGACCCCGACACAGTCTACGGTGAGTGACGCTAACTCCTGACTCGTCACTGGTTGCTGCATCATTCATTCGTTAATGGCGTTGTCATGTTGCTTATTATTCGGCACGTAAGCAATTAGACGACTAGTCAGTTACACTTTGCGCGCTAGTCAGCAGCAGAAATGCTAGCATCATTCATTTGTTTTTTTCTTAATTTAAATTGAATTCAAAATACATACAATCAAACTGGTTTAAGCATATTTACCTGACCAGACTGGCAAAACCAGAACCTAACACAACTCTTCTGATAACATTCATCATTACATTTGAGTGAAGTTTATTCCCTCACTTCTTTTGCTGCAGGGTCCAGTTTTTTTGTTCCAGTCGCAGGTTTTATCTGCAGACTCTGCAACAAGTTTTACCACTTTGAATCTTCTGCTCTTCACACCCACTGCAAATCACTGAAGCACTTCGAGAACCTCAAGGTTGGTTTATTATTAAGTTTTTGTTGTTTTGATTGTATAACCACGGCCTCACTCCAAGTATGTGTCAGCTCTTGATGGGAATTTCCACATTTGTTGTGTTTTCAGTATTTTTATGTTTCGTCCTCTCAGAGGTGCAGAGAGTTGCTGAGTCAAAAGGGTGAAGCTGCTGCATCTTCCAGAGAATCTCTCCGAGCTGCAGACAGCCCCGGGCCCGTACCAGAAACCATCACAGACTGTTCGGATGAAAATTCCCACCGTGATGACACTGGTTTAGTGACGAACGCAAACCCCAAGCAACCTATCATTACACTCACCCGACTGAACATGCCAACAGAAAACCAGCAACAGGAGGAAGGAGCAGAACCTGACCCAACCTCACACGACTTCAGCACCACCTCAGCGACCAGCACCGGCAGCACAGACCAAGAACTCCACAGCATGGAGGAAGAGACCACATCCCAGGCCTCCGTCGTTGAGGGGAGACCTGCTGAGCAGCCTGCTGGCAGCACAGAGGAGCCTGACTCAGAGTCAGCAGGTGCTGCTGAGGTTGCTAACGAAGGGGGGGAGGAGAAGGAAGCTCCTGCTGTGGCAGGGAAAAAGAGCGACGCAGGGAAGGCAAAAACCACACCCAAACGCAGGTCAGTGAGGGCCACAAACAGACGCTGAGTCACAGATGAGATGTGGAAGGAGGGGAAACCCTAGGACAGGATTTGTCAGTATGTGAAGAGGTGCTTTCATGAAACAGACCAAGAAGTGAGCAGCCCTGCCTCTCTCCACGTTAGAAAGTGTGAGTCAAACACAGCAACACATAAGACTGAATGTTGGTAAATCGTGGCGAAACATGAGAATAGTTTCCCAGGGTGGGAAATTAACCACTGAAAGATATCAAATACATGATGAATCAGATGGTTAAGTATCTTCTCAAATTTTCACAACAGGAGAAAAAAAGGAAATATGGGAAATTATGTATTTTTTTAGGCTACACCATAAGCAACGAAATTTAGGATTTTTATTAAGGCAGTTTCTTCTTCACCTTCTACTCCCCGGTGTTACAATTGCTGTAATTGCTTCTGACCCCTAAATTTAAATGTGGCCTAGTTGAAGAAAAGACAGGCTGGTAGATTTTCCATCCGTTGGTCTCTGAGGTTAAAAAGTTAATTTCCCACCCTGCTGTCTGCAAGGACCAGGAGGCTGCTCATGCTCTCGCTCGCTGCGATGAATGATTGTTAACTTAATATAACAAGTTGGAGACATTTTCAACATTGCTAACCACGTAGCACACGCTTTTAGCGACCTGAAATGTAGAATGTAACCAAATTAAATGTTGGTGACAAGTTTTGTTTGAAAAAGTATTAAAATGGTACTTTGGCTTGAGTGTTGAGAAATGTTGAATCTTGAAACCAATCATAGATTTGTTCAGGGCATTTATCATCCTCTTTTTTTTTTTTTTTTTTTAAAGACATGTTGGGTTCAAGTTGATGTCGTGTTTGGGGCAAAAAACAGCAGCTGTGGCCTTCTCACTGAAACAGTCCTGTACACATTGTCATGTTTTTTTTTGTACAAGAAAGAAGCTGAATGTAGTCGTGAACACCTGTCAACAAAATGTCTAAAAACCCCAGTATTCTTGAAAACGTTAAAGGAGCTTTAAAATGAAAATCTGCAGCAGCCGACAGCTTCATCAACACTGCCAAGAGCAACAAAAGAAAGATGTTTCTGCAACAGGCACTGAATTCAAATTATTAGCTGTCCCTTACTCCAGTGGGAGTCGTTCACAAAGGGCTGCACTTTCTGTATTTTACTTCTTTAAAAATTTGAATGCTTGTCAGCCAAGGCAGGTTTTTGCTGCTTGAAGCTTAAAAGGCTGTAAACTTATTTTCCTGCTTGCCGGCTGTGAAGATTACGTCTTCAGAGGTCCCACAAATCAGCCTTTGTGCTCATAAAGATAAAAAACATTTGTTTGAATGCATAACAGAGACACAACACTGGACAGAGGGAATCACAGTTGAGATAAGGGAGGGAGGAAAAACCATGAAGTGTCTGTAGGCGTTTAATGTAGCAAATTATCTTTTAAATTCAGCTTTTACGCACCAGTGACATACAGCAGATTATCCCAGTTACAGATCATAACTTTGGTTCCAGCATTTCAGCCGCCGCAAGGCATAAACAAGGAAGGATGACTTTGTTCTTCATGACTAATGTGCTGCTCTGGAAACATATCCTCCACATTAGAGAGGGATATTCTAAGCCACAAAAGACTGACACATGTAGCAACTCTCGCAGTCACGGTGGCGACTGTCACATGATGGAACGAGACGCGATCGAAACTGTGCTCTTTCGATCTGAAACAGAAGGAAGCGGCCGAGAGAAAGGACATGTACAGTATAATTTCAGACAAAGCTGTATGTTTCTTATTGTATTTTTATTCAGCTACTGACAAATTGAGACGAACACACAGGTGATGTTTTCTAACTGCTGCAAGTTTATGTATTTTTGGATGTTTGTTTTCTGTTTGGGGGGGTCATTTTAATTTATATTAAAATCTCTGACAATTCCCACACTTGTCGACTTCATTTTGGATTTTTTTTGGTGAGGACTTAACACAGACAGACACTTTCCAGGCGGCATCGTTTATCCCAAACAGGTTCATGAAAATGGACACAACACCTTGTAGATTTACAGTCATGCTGCAGATCAAACTTTACAATACACCGTTAGACATCTGGAATGTTGCATATTTGGTTTGTGGGGATAATACAATCAGTAACAGATTGTACAGTTGATACAAAGCTGAATATCAACACTACATGGATCAACACACCACACAGAGGTTTGACAGTGGCCTCTATTTGGCCAGGAGGACAAATGCTGAAGATCATGGGAGAGCCTGAAGTAATATGTTCAACATAGGACAGGTCACCATAATCAGCATGTTAGGTTTTTTTTGATGAGAATCTGGGAAAATTCAAGCATGGATGGACAATGTAGATCAAGGGTCACTAGTCCAACACACAGGTTAAGAGTCGAGACAGTTCTCATAAATATTTCTACCTCTGAATTTCCTCCTGTCACTCATTGCCAGTCCCGCTGTCCTTGCTCAGGTCTTCCTTGCTGGGTGAGGAGGAGGAGGAGGAGGAGGAGGAGTCCCCGTCTGCAGGACAGTTCTCCTCCTGGGTCTGAGGGCCGGTCAGCTGGGCCCTGAACTCCAGCCGGGCTTGCCGGTTTGACTCCATTAGTTCGTGCAGTTTTCCATTGAGTGAATCGTTCCGTTCTTCCAGGTCATCAAGATAGGAGTTGATCTGATCTAGCATGGAGTTGATGGCTTCATACTCTGTGGATACACAGCAGAGAGATTAGTCTTTTCTGTCAGGCAAGGTAAATAGTTAGTTTGGACAGAATAATTGCTGTCAAAATGACCTATATAGCAGAAGCTTGCTGACATCAGTGCATTTCTAAAGATGATTCTCATTCAATTCCTACAGTGCTGAACAGATGTACTTAATGTGAGGATTTGAAGAACAGCACTGATGTTGTCAGGAGATAAATCTTGAATATGCTTACAGACAGCGAACAACACAGTCACTTAAAAAATCAATGAGATAATGATATTACTGGGGCAGATATGGGTCAGACATTGAAATAAACTCGATTGGATGTAAATCCCGTCATTCAAACTCAGTGTCACCTGACATCCAGGTAAGGATCAATGCTGTAATTTAGCATTACTGCTTCGGAAGAAAGTTATCTTAGAGTATGGATTTTGAACTTGATTTTACTGCAATGACAGATAACGAATTTCCCCACTGTGGCAATACACGTTACTAGCATCGCCTATAATGAGTGAACACATTTAGCTCGGTCATTACCTTCATCGTCGAAATCATCTTCGTCGTTGATAATACCATCGTCTGTCGACAGGTTTGGATCTCCGTTTGGTCCAGACATTCTTTAGGAAACGTTCTTCACGTTCATTAGTTACTTAATTGTAAAAAGAGTCTCGCTAGCTACCGTTACTCTTACACAATTGAGCTAGCTAGGCTGCCATCTAATTAGTATGAGCAAACTAAAGAGCGACAAAGTCAGCTAAATTAATAATTACACAATAAAATCTCTTTCTTGACGTTATTCTGAGACGGTTAGAAACTTCATTAAGGAGGAAATCTCTGACGGGGACAATTAGTTAGCTAGCTTGACAGTTACACCTTCAGATGTCAGAGAGTTGTGTACTAAACCGATGCATGATGGGAGAAATGTGGGTGGGGTTTACAGGTTGCCAGCAAAGATCGCTTTAGTAAAAAGAAAGAGTGCTCCCTCTGAGAAGATAACCTGGTGGATAGTTGAGTTAAAATATGCTCAATCTTACACCGCAGAAAATCTATAAACGATTTTACGTAACTATCACCAGTGCTCGCTTTCGAGCAAGGTCCAGCTTTTTCATCTAAAGTTTCTCCTCTCTCGCCGCAGCTTCCTTGTTTCTGGTTTATGAAAATATGAACAGAGTGAGCTATCTTCGTTTCTCCAGTTCTCTGATTCCGAGCTGTCTGACGCTTTCAGTCAGCTGACTGACCAAACGGCTTAAGATCATTGTCATTTATTTTTGTACTGTGGCAGGAAATTTATAGTCGAACTTACAGATATAAACCACACTGACGGGTCTGTCTCAGAGCTTTACTGTAAACAGTTCCATAGTGTTAATCGTGCCCCGTTTGCGTCAGATTTCCTGCTAGTATTGCCGAAAACCTGAACATTTACTCGGTTTATCCATACTGATTTAATCAAAGGTTCGTGTTTGATAAATACCATGGTGATAAGATTAACTGGAAGTTTCATCCTTTCGCCTGAGCTGACCTTCCTTACGTTGACCAGTAGGTGGCTTCAAGAGTCGGTCAACCCACGTGTAGCAATTTCCTGTAAGGGGATGGCCTAAGTGACACACTGAAAGACCTGTTTTGAAGTGTTTTAAGCTATGGATGACTTACCTGCGGACATCAAATCCTTTCTTCTGAAGCACCCTTTTCTTCAGCTCACAGATGGTAAAAAGGTTAGCGAACTGATTACACCGCACGACACGGAATACACTCCGTACAATGTGATGCTAGCCGTAATGCTAATATCTGTCATGCATTGTGAAGTGTTGTGATGACTAGATGTGACGATCAAGACTGAAAAACATGTCAGTGATGATCAGGTTTATTTGCTACACCGAACTAAATGGCGTCCACTGCTAAATGAACCAGACTTGTAACCTAATCTGTTGTTTTTATCAGATCAAGTGCACTCTGAATGGCCATGAGTTTCCCTGCAACCTGACGGAGCTGCAGAAGTTCACTCAAGGGAAGAAGTACGAGAAACTGAGCGCTGCAGCAGACTTCAACTACAGCCAGTTTGAGCCACACATTGTGCAGAGCACAAAGCAACCGTAAGGATACTCTTGCTCGCCAACACCTTCCTTATGTTACCTGCAGCAGTGGCAATAGTTGTAAAGCAAATGCCACAACGTGTTACTCACAGATGAGATTGAATGTATGAAGCTGATCAAGTATCTCCTGTATATTTTCCAGCAATCAGCTCTTCTGCAAGCTGACCCTCAGACACCTGAACCGGCAGCCGCATCACGTCCTCAGACATGTCAATGGGAAACGCTTCAAGAAGGCCCTCTCCCAATGTCAGTGCATAGCTTATCTACATGCATGGTCATTAACTGGTGGATTTAGTACGCTTTTTTAACAATGGGGATGTCATATGATGCATCTTTGCATGAAAACATATTCCTGTGCAGCACTTTTCTGCTGAACATGATGGTTTATCATCAGCTTGAGAACCATTTTTAATCATATTTTCGTTTTTTGCTCTGATGGGTGTTCACGAATGTGCAGAATTCAGTTGATTAGAGATACCAGAATTAGCATTATATTCCATTTTTACTCAAAAAGAAAACCAAAAAGACATTACCCAATAAAGTTTTGACTTTATACAGATGGACTTAAGCATCTATATCAAATTATGCTGTAATATTGCTTCAGTTCTTGTCAGTATTACCATTGGACCTTGATCCTTTAAAACTCTTTGTTAGTTTTATTTTTTTAACATGTCTTCCTCCATAGAGGTGTTTGTTGGTGTGCAAATAACTTACTCACGATTGATGATGTTCCAATGTTCTTTTAGTACTATCAGTATTGACATTTAGCCATGTACTCTTCTTTGAAATTATGAAACAGCATCTTCATTTGGGAGCTGAGAAAAGTTTAATATGAGTCAATGTAATGCACTGTAGATATGAGTCATTGGACAGTTTAAGTTGGTTACTGATGTGACTGCCTTTGTTCTGCTCTAGATGAAGAGTGTGCGCGCCAAGGGATTGAATTTATTCCAGCCAGACTCAAACAGAAAAAGCCCAAAGACACCGGAGAGAAGGTCAACCGGGGCAGGGACTCAAAACAAAGGAACAGCTTGTGGGAACCCACATCCAGCGACGAGGATCACAGCGACTCGGAGGACAGCATGAGCGATCTCTACCCTCGTTAGTACACACTGCAGACATCTTCCTCTGCTTTTATTATGGCTGTTAGGTTCAACTGTGTGTCATGGAGGTCCAGGAGTCTGCAGGTTTTCATTCCAGTCTGCATGATAACAAACACATTGTCTGTCAGGAGTGTGACTTGTAGGATTACAGTTTTATTTTGCAGTAACATCTGTTTCATATGTTCCCACAGCCTCTTTATTCACTTTAAAAAACACGGCGGAAGAAAGTGTGGAGGGCGACAGGGGTGAAGAGGAAGATGACTTCCAAACAGATGAAGATGAGGAGATGGAGGTGGACGCACAGGTGCTGCAGAAACGCAAGAAGGTCTGTAGAAATCAGAAATTAGAATTTACCTGAATTTGTGTGTGGAATCCCATTTTTTACTATTAATAGCTTTTTCCTTGACAGACATTAATTGCTTTCTTATTAATGTCTTTCAGGTCCAGGGTGGTGGTTTTCAGAAGAAATTCAGAAATAACCACTGGAAAACAGGGCGTAAAAAACGTGGAAAAGTGCAAAGTGGGAAGTAAAACGCAACACCATCTATGTATAGTATTTTTGCACCTGGTAATTTGTCAGGGAGGAACGCTGCACTTCCAGTTTGGAGTAGGATCACTGTGTCTGAGCCAACCTGAACTTTGAGTGAGCGAACATCCATCAGATCTTTCATATTTTCTGCATATGAAATATTGTCTGGTTTCCAAGTTGTGATGTTCCAACAAGGGTGGGCTTACATGACATGGAAAATGTGTAAGTGGCAGTAAACACATCATTTTGACTGGATAAGTTGTTTTTTCTGGTTTGCAACCAAGAGCACTTCTATAAATACAACTCAGTTTGGATATGCAATCATTGTCTGTGTTTTTTTCTTAGACCAATCATCGTCCATAAACAAGATCAGAAGGAGGAGAAACCTTTGCAGACACCAACTGTTGCAATATTTTTTTACTGTTTGATAAGCACAGAGGACTGTAAGACTGTATAAGAAAGTAGCTGAAGGCACGGCATGAAAAATAACCACCGTACTGCAGTAGCAGGTAGCTGATGGAGCAGGAAAACACTTTCTCTTGTGATTGTCAAGAAGCGCTGATGCTGTAGATAACGGCTCTTCCTGTGCTTTGATAAATGTTTTCAGTTTGTCTGCAAAAAACTCAACAGCTATCATGACTTTGTGGTCAAGTATTCCAACTAGCAACTGCAACAAGCTATTTTCTGATCTGATTGTTTTCATTTAATGTGTCATTTAAACTTTTGAAATACTTTGTGAAACTGCAACTAAATGCTCGACATTGTTCTTGTGTACAACCTGCACCATCTTCCTCCTCCCTTTCCTCTGTGTAAATGTTGAGGCTTTCTTGTGCAGAGCATGTCATACTTAATGTGTGTAAAGAACATCAGCTGCTGTGGTGTAAACTGGACTGCTGCTTGTGTTTTTTTTCTCTGCTTAACTAACAGGAAGTGGACACGTTTCAGAGCCTTCGTTCTTGAGAGTTAACAAGCCATGTGTGAGCTATGGCCCCATTTACACTTCCATCCCATTTGCTTTCATGCAGCTCTGCCCTCTCATGGCAGCTATGTTTGTCATCCTCTCTCACCGCCATCGTCTCAGTTGCCAGCAGCCATATATCTGAGCACCAACACCACAATGAGTCATGTGTTGACGACCAGCTCCCACAAACATTGTTGAATTACTACACTGCGTCCCCTCAGCTTGCATATGTCATGTCATGTCAGGTGAAGGTGTGGCTGACCTGCTGTTTGTGGGCTGTTAAGAAACACAGGAGCACATAACCAAGCTCCGTAGGCACGTGCAAATAAGAACCAGTATCAATAGTTTGCTGAAGGCAAATAGTCAGGAAACATTCATGTTGAAATGACTTTTGTGGACATAAGGGTGACGAATGAAGGAGATGTCTATCTAATGGGATGAGGATGGCTGGTTTCATCAGTTTCAAAATGATGTAAGGTATATGCTGCGGCCCTCACTTTCACCAGATTCCAGGGGTTTGAGGGAATATATTTCGTTTCAGAGCTCTGTAGGATTCATGACCAGGAGAACTGACTCTTGAGTGGAGACTTGTAATGTCCCAACACCTTACAAAGAAATTTTATGCTGTTTTTTGAAGCAGTTCATATATTTTGTTTCACTATGAGATTCATGATAAAGTGAAATGATCTAATAGGAATAAAGATAGTACAAATAAAATGTTTCAAACATTTCCAAAAGCTTTCATGAAAAGATGTAAAAGAAGACAGAGACAGTGTATCTGATTTCAGAAGATAGTAAATTTGTCGCAAATAGAGACACTGAACATCAGTATACAGATTAGTCAGCAATCATTTTGACAGTTTATGTAGAATAAAAGAAAGAAAACCGTGATGAAGATGATTTTTGCGACTGATTAAATGCCTGCTGCAAACTGGATTTTGTGTGAAATAGAAGAATCTGTGTTTGTTTGTTTGTCAGATCAGTTTGAGTCCTAATTGTGTGAAAAATCCTGCCTTTGATTTTTACATCCGTTTATCTATACATTTATTTACTTATTTTTTAAGTGTATGCAAATTATAATAAACAAAATCATGACACATTAAAAAAAAATTCAAATAAAAGATTAATAGTTCAAATAATAGGACATGTTGATAAAAAAAAGACGTGCACATCTGTCGCAGCAGTCTGACTATCTATAATAACCGCATAGATAACGTGAGCGTGTGCAGCATGTGGAGGGTTAAACGTGAACATGGCTGGCAATGTATGGTAAAAATCAATTCATGTGGGGTACAGGGTATAAACTTCTGCTTGTTTACAAGTGTAAAAGCTGTAAACAACGCTGGGTGGCTGCGTAAAGCCCCTGCACAGATCAGTATACGTGGCATACAGCGGTTGCAGTACCATGTAGGGGGGCTCTGTCTCGCTCGTCAAATCGCGGGGCATTGTGGGGCGGAGGCGGCCTTTCTCTGCGTCCAGGCGATCGGGAAATCTTCAAGTAAATAACGTTCACGGGGGGAGGAACAGTACGAGCGCAGCTTGCGAAAAATCCAACACATCCAAACTGTGTTGCGCTTAGCCTTAATTAATAAACCTCGTAATATTACACGAATATGGGACAGGAGGATCTCATGAACACGGCCGAAGACGTGGCAGACCAGGTAACTTCAATTTTAGCACGACAGTTGTTAACGTTAGCCGCTATTAGCATGTTAGCTGCTAACTAGTTTCTCTGAGAATGAAGTAACGGTGGACTCGAGTGTTTTCGTTCGTCATCTTGACGCCTTTATTTATTGTTTCTACTAGTCCACAACAGCTGGTTGACGGCATTAACATGACCTTGGTTCAACACGGTAGCTGATTTACTCGTGTTTTAATTGGCATGAGAAATGGCTGAGGTTTCTGCTCCTGTCATGTGTCTCCCGATGGATTAGATAGCATTATCAATTCACACTGACATCTGCTTGGCACCGACCAGCATACCTAACGTTAACTGGTATAAATTTGGATGGTTGCCTTATTACGCCAGCTAGTTAGCTTGTCGCCTGTAGCCACCTGGCTTATTAACAGTATAGTTAACTATATCACAGGCGAGTAAGAGGCAGCCAAGCCAAGCAGTGCCAGCCAGCATTGTGAAATCACTCACCTTAGCCCCCAAGTTCTTGGCTAACACTTGTTGGTAATATTGTGTTTGCCAAACAGCCTAATTGCTTGACATGACTGGTGTCTTAGGTTTACAGACTATGGCTGACTTGCAAGACAGGAGTCGGAGGCTTACTCTAACCCCTAACCCTCCACACAGCTCAGCCAAAAGCTGGACGTGAACCTTCACTTCATTACTCATGTCACAGCTGACTGTGTGTAGTTAGTTCAGTCTTTTGGAGAGATTTTCATTGTACTGGTGCGACTACAGGCAATGCACTGATCTGTAAGAGGTGAGCTGAGATATGGAGATCAGATTTCAGGTCAGCCCATGTCCCATTTTATTATGCAGACCCAGGGAACAGGCCCAGAGGTTAGGGATTTATATCCTGTTCCTTCTGTACTTTGAAATGTTACTGTAATCTGGCCCAAGTGAAGCATGTGTGCCGCAGTGTTGCATGCTGGATTCAAGGACTTTTCATGTTAGCTGTCTCCTTGGAGGAGTACTGTCAGTTTTAAACATGCAGTCATGGAGTCAGTCCGGTGTGCGTTTATGGCAGCTGTGTTGACTAAATTCAACCCCCACATGCCAAAGCTGCACTACTTCCCTAATCAAATTACAGCTGATTGGTTTATACACTCCTATCATGAGAGTTGTGTGTTGTAAAAAGGGAAAAAAAAGGAAAAGGGAACCTGAAATGTTTTGAAGTGCTTTGTTTGTTTTGCAAGAAGCTGCCACACACATTTTAAGGTCCCATCCCTTACTTAAGGGGTATTGAGCTTACATGTTACTCTACAAAATGGTCTATTTCTAGGCTGTTGCGGCAACCTCAGCCTTGTTCGGATTGGCTCCCAGTCTGTCCATTCATGCCCCACATAGCAGTCGTAGTGGGAGTTGGTGGATGCTGATAGGCTGCTGAAGTCTGACAGTGCTGATGTGGACTGCTCAGTGGGCGGAGAAGGGGGGCAGGTCGCTGCTCCTCCACTCTGTCACTGTAGTATCTGAGGATCTTTTCATAAATTCTGTCTGAGCAGGGAAAGTAGACTAGTTTCTTTCTTTGTTTCCTTCTTTTTTTGTGTAAACATTTAGTGTTTTCAACTCCAAAAAATACGACAGGATATTCAAGGTTGTGACGGGGAGGCACAGCCCTGTTATTGTTCTTTATGTACCACAACAGAACTGCCATCCTGCGCATGTTTTGCCTTATTACACTTCTGATATCCATTATAATTTATTCTGCTCAGTTCAGTTACTTTACATGTATAGCTTTGTAGTTTGTTTCTCTTCAGCATGAGTAATCAGGAGGGAAACAATGTCATATACAGTTTGATTGTTAGATATTTTGTAGAGAAAAGCACGTGGAACAAGTGGTAACACTGTCGCCTCACAGCTAGAGGGTCCTGGTTCAAATCCCGCAGTCCACTGGTGGTGTGTCCACCATGCCTTCAGTGCCCGCTGCTCGAGGAAAAAGGGAGCCTTTCTGTGTGGAGTTTGCATGTTCTCCCCGTGTTCACCTGGGATATCCTCCATTAAAAAAGATACCCCCACTAAAAACATGCAAGATCACCACCTGACCAATGGTGACGAAAGAGATTGGTTCCCCGGGCGCCAGTCGGATGGCAGCCCACCGCTCCTGGTCTGCCCTGGAGGAAGGCGACCAGGATGGGTTAAAGGCGGAGGACAAATTTCACCAAATTGCATGGCGTGTTGCGTGTATGTAATTGTGTGAGAAATAAAGGGGATTGTCCCTCCGATTCTTCTTCTTCTAAAAGCTATAAATGATCAGTATTGATGTTTAAATGGCAGCTATGTAAATGTACTGTGTACTAAAAGATAAACAGAAAAAAATGATCAAAAAGTAGCCCAAACCTATCTACATTTTCTACTTAGTTTATTCATTGCATTTATGTACTTAAACAAATGAAAAACTGCCACAGCTTCAGGCACTGGTGTGCTCTTTCTCCCACTGTACACCAGGAGTTGCACTATTTGGCAATAGGGCTTCTTTTGGATTACCTTTCAAACAAGGTCTATCCAAGGCAGCAATTCTGCTTTAAATGACCACTGTTTCAACATTCACTAAGCTTAGCAATTGCATTCAAATGACTAGTGGCTTAATTCCCACCCTTATAATTGACACTGTAAATAATCATTGACTTTTTTCACTGCTCAGGCTCTGAGATGTGTCTGCGTTGTAGCAGGTTAAAATATAAATGTGTTTTTAAATAGGAGTCTTTAGGAGATTTTTGTTGAAATTCAGTCATATCTGTTACAGCTTGGTGAAGCAGATATGTTGTTTCTCAGTTTTGCTTTTGTAAGCAAGTTCAGCAACACCTCAGGAACCACATCCTTTTAACTCTTCTTTTCTCTTCAAGTCATTCTTTTTCTTGTTAATCATAAATCATCTTTCCCTCTGTTGCTCAGTTCCTGCGGGTAACCAAACAGTACCTGCCCCACCTGGCACGGTTGTGTCTCATCAGCACCTTCCTGGAAGATGGCATCCGCATGTGGTTCCAGTGGAACGAGCAGAGAGACTACATCGAGGCTACCTGGAGCTGCGGCTACTTCCTGGCGACATGCTTTGTGCTGCTTAACCTCATAGGACAGCTGGGTAAGTGAATTGAAGGCAGTTCCTGGTCAGGTTTAACTGACTAAAATCCAAGAGACACTTACCCACAAATCAGTGAATTATTGTAGTGAATGTGAAAAGCAGCACTCCTGAGCTTCTTGGACTTTGGAGCAGATTGGCTGTACGTTCACACGCTACACACTGACGAAGGCAACACCTAAAACTTAGCAGAAGACAGATGTATCCAGTTGTTGTCGGGTTCCATTATTGTGAGAACCAGAACATGAAGCTACAATGACCACATGCTGAAATCACCAAAACATGACATGGCAGCTGAAAATATTTGACATAAATAGTATGAATCCATTGTCCCGTCCTACATGTTTTGCGTAACAGTTTCAGATAACATGTCATATTATAGATATTGTAAATAAGGAAATGGAAATCACCTTTGCCTTGTGTGTGTCCTCACAGGTGGTTGTGTCCTCATCCTCAGTAGAAATTTTGTACAGTACGCCTGCTTTGGACTGTTTGGCATCATAGCGCTACAGGTGAGAAGAATTACATCATAACTACATTCTTAATGCACATAAGCAATATGTCTTTGTATGTGATCTGGAATGTCTTTTTTTTCCTTACCAGACGGTTGCATACAGCATTTTATGGGACCTCAAATTCTTGATGAGGTAAGTGTCACTCAGTGTAGTCAGTGCTAAAAAAAAAAAAAACAACCTCAGTAAACAAACTTAAGACCAAATCTACTTTTTATTGGAATATTTTTATCAGGTTGCACCAGGTTATCAACTCCCAAACGTAATCAGCCATCAGTGATTTCCAAATCATTGTTTCCTTTGTGTGATGTGCAATTTTGAATTTCACTGCTGTGATCATAGATTAGAATCATCTTAACCAATCAGACAGCTTGCCATGCTTTCGCTGCAGTGATTGTAACTGTGATTTGCTTGTAGTGGTCGCAGATGAGAAAGCATCTCTGTTGTCAAGCAAACACCAATGATTGCTGTAATTATTGTGGCCAAGACCTGTGATTTATTTAAACACTGACAGGCCAGATGAGTCATCGGCCATCAGAGAAATCTGTTAGAAATACGGTCCAGCGTGTGAGGTGGTTGTTAGTATAAAGCCAGACAGGGTAAACTGTAGTGCTGAAAGGAGTTGTGTGATTAGTGAGTTGATGAACAGAAAGATAAAGAATGTCGGTTTTGATTGCTGATAGATAACAGACCAGAGTACCAGATCTAAAATTCCTAAAACAAAATAAGCAGTGTTGTGATTGAAATCTTCCTCTCCAAACCTGACTGTCATGCATGCACTCTGTCGTCCAGACGTTATTCTGCTTGAATGAGTGCAGGTCTGACAGGCACTGTCCAAAAATAACCATCCTCTCTCCTCTCCCAGAAACCTCGCTCTGGGAGGTGGTCTGCTCCTGCTGCTGGCCGAGTCTCGTTCAGAAGGAAAGAGCATGTTTGCTGGAGTCCCCTCCATGGGAGAGAGTTCGCCAAAGCAGTACATGCAGCTGGGGGGTCGAGTACTGCTAGTGCTCATGTTCATGACTCTGCTGCACTTTGACTCCAGCTTCTTCTCTGTGAGTACTGACAACAACAGCCCTCATCTGTTATATTTCATCATTATGACCAGTGCTACGCCACCACATGCTTACAAACAAGAACTGAAAAGTTAGTTATACGCTTCATGGAATAGGTTTCATTATGGGAAATGGACTTATTCACTGTCTTGCCAAAGGTTAAATGAGAAGATTGATGCCTCTCTTAAGTCATTATGCAAAGTATGAAGGTTATCTTAGCCTAAATACTGGAAGCAGGGGGCAAAACAGCTAGCCTGCCTCTGCTCAAAGGTAGCAAAATCCATCTTACTAACGCCTTTAAAGCTCACTAGTTAACATACTATATCGTTTTTACGGGGGCTACATGCAGGAGGTAAGGTCATAGAGTCCGGCCAGGAACTAGTTTGGCACACAGCTCTCCGGTAAAACTGTAATGCGTCATTTTTCAAGTATAGTTTTTGCACTCATTAAACAAATGCCAGGCATCCTCACAGGTGGGAAGGACAGGAAGTCACTGTGCCTGCCAAGGAAATAGTTCAGCACACAGCCTTCCAATAAAACCACAGCTACATGTTTTTGAAAGCAGACAAGATATGACATGTTAATTACTGAGCGTTGGACGTGCAGTTAGGCGGATTTTGTTACCTCTAGTGTGTTATAACACCTGTGCTTTTTACCACCTCAGACACAATACGTGGAGTGAACATTGTCACGTGGTTTACAGTGATGCGTTTTGGTTCGCTTGGATTTTTCTCTATGAAAAGAAACCAAACCAAGGGGGAAAGTTGACAAACTCATCAATTAATTCAGACCAGAGCAAACAAACTCTAGGTGTGAAAATGCCCTCAGACAGAACCAGGCTAGCTGTTTCCGGTCTTTGTGCTATGCTAAGCTAACCAACTGCTGGCTGTAGCTTTGTATTTATCAAACAGAAATGACAGTGGACTCCATTCTCTCATCTAACTCTTGGCAAGAAAGCAAATTTCCCAAAATGTTGAACTGTATTGTTGAAGACTGTCTGTTCTCAGATTCAATACAATCGTTTCTCAAAAATGTAATGGCAGTTTTATTTAAGTAGCCTAAAATTAGTCTCAAAAGGCAGATTTGAAACATTGTTTGTGGTGATGGCCCCATACGATGCTGAAAAGTGCAAACCTTAACCCTCCTACTTTAACATGTGCGTTCCGCCACAGATCCTGCAGAACATGGTCGGGACGGCGCTCATCATCCTGGTGGCCATCGGCTTCAAAACCAAGCTAGCGGCGTTGACCCTCGTCGTGTGGCTCCTGGCCATCAATGTGTACTTCAACGCTTTCTGGACCATCCCCGCATACAAGCCCATGCACGACTTCCTCAAGTACGACTTCTTCCAGACCACCTCGGTCATCGGCGGTCTGCTGCTGGTGGTGGCACTGGGACCTGGTGGAGTGTCCATGGATGAGAAAAAGAAAGAGTGGTAGGCAAAGGGGGCTAAGATTAGAGGACTGCACAGCACCACTGACTTCCCCCACAGACCGGGACTCAAAGACCCTCCCTCTCCTCCGGTTCCCCCACCAGGGTACACCGTTTTGTTTTTTTTGTTTTAGTTTTTTCTAGCTTATTTTTTATTTGGCCACATCCACAGACAACACCTCAGTCACCAATGGACAGTTTTCTTTCTATTTTGCTCCAAACTGCTGTTTTTTTTTGTTGAGCATCTTTAATGCCAGATTTTTTCTAAACCCTTCTTGTGTGTCCTCTTTTTCCATGACAGCAAGAATAAAAAAACACCAGTGTATTTCAAAGTGCAAGGTAAACAGCTAGTGAATAAGTGGAAGAGATTTATTTGTTCTGTGTGCAGGAGGAATGAAAAGAATTTATTGTATTTTATGGGTGTCATGCCATAAGTTATAATAGATTAACGTTCATGTTTTCTGAGTAAAACCGGCAAATTGGATCTAGCGCAGCAGTTTGGGCCCCCCCAGTGGATGCTGATCTTTTCCTGCCGTTGGATCTCGCCATGTCTGAGACTTAATCCCGATATCAATCCTGAGAACTCGGGCACTGATTTGACAGCAACTCGTCTCGACTCTCCAGGTTCCATCTCCCCTCTTTTTTTTTCTTTTTTTTTTTTCTCTGACACTCTAGCCTTTCAGTACATCGCTACACCTTCGATCTCAACTGACTCTTGTTCGCGGGGGAGTCGAATCTGGGGCGGACGTGTACATTGTATACAAAGTGGTGGATTGCAGTCGTGCTTGATTGAAAATTTCAAGTTGTTAGCTCCAGGACTTGTTATTGGGCACTTTGTACTGTACGTCGTTGGCAAATGCCTAACTAGTGAACTGTATATGATCGGGGACTATAGCGGGGGGAGGCTCAGCGTTTGTGAAACACCATATTCTGCGATCTAGAAAAGCAAAGAGGACTAAGCAGAGTCACTTGCCACCTGGACTTGTCTTTGCTCAGTGTTTTTTGCCCTGTGTAAGAAACTATAAAAACGATTCAGTGTATTGATTTTCAGAAGTTTATATTGTATTTTTGATCATTTGTTTTTTGATTTTGGAAGTTCATGGCGAAGAAATAAAAATCCAAAATATGAAGTCACTGTCTCAGTCAAGGTTTTTAGCTCTTGTGATGTTCCAAGAGGCTGAAGGACATGACGATGGATGATCAGTGTGATGATTAATGTAAATTCTCCACCAGTGAAGCAAGCCACGGAGTACGAACATGCAGTGTAGCAAAGGCTTTGTGATGATCTGTTGGACATCATTGCTTCTCAGGAAATGGTAATGAAGACTTCAGAAACATTGTTTTACACACTGAATGAAACCTACCTAAGAATGAGACCAGCACCTATGTACGTTACACCCAGGTGTTGTGTTGCATAGGTGTTTCAATCAGCAGTTTGTTGTTAAGCCACAGACTCTGAGCATATACTGACCTCTAATGGACGACTGTGGTAAAAGTCAACTGCAATGAAGCATTTTATCATTTTCAGCTGAGCAGAGGATGATGACCACATACCCACAGCACCTGAAGATGATTGTCGGTGTCATGTTGCCGTGAGCTTGTGATTGCTGCCATGATCAATATATTTGTGTGTGATGTTTACGGTCGTATGTGCTGAGAAGACTTCCTGACGAACAGATCTGCTTAGCCACAGAATTTAACAAAGGATAGCATGAACTTTAAGAGAGGTAATTCATAGAAACCTGAGCCAGATGAAGATCTGGATATATTCTGCACCAAGCTCCAGTGAAAAAAGATGAATGAAATGTTAGAAATGATGTCTGTGTGTGTATATAAATGTGACCATGGATGCATATGTGTTTACGTGTACTGTATATACATTTCCCTACTTCATTCATGATTTATTATTATCAAATTATCAAAGAGAAAAAGGTGTTGAACTGAAGTCTGTGTCCTGTCAGATTCTGTGACACGAGAGATTCAAGTATGACAAAGACTAACAGACCGATCTGATACTGACAGATGATGTGTTGATGCTCTGCATATGGATCTGTAGACTACTCTCCACCAGTTTCTGCTGTGACAGCTATCAAAATGTGTGACTCCCATGTATTATTTGGATAGGTTTGCATATTTTCATCACAGCTACCATCACCATTTTGGATGACCACTTTCAAAAAACATGGTCACGGCAGAAACTATTGACACTAATTCGGTGACAGTGTACATGGATGTAAATACAACTTGACTGGTTTGCGGAGGCATATGACTTCAAAGCACTAAAAGTAGTTATAGATGAAGGGTTTTAAGGACTTGTCATATTTTGTCTTTGGATTAATAAGTACTGTTATTTGGCATGTGGACTTGTGTATGTTATGCCAGTAAATTTAAAGCTTAAAAGTAGCTTGATCTCAATCTAATAATGGAATAATGTTTTGAGTAAGTCCTGCATTCAAAATCATACTCTAGTGAGAAGTGTTAGCATGAAAATATACTTAAAGTGCCAAAAGTTTAAGTGCTTATTATGCAGAATGGTCCATTTCAGAGAAATAATAATAACAATAATTATTCTAGCATCAGATTATGATTATTGGTGTCTTAATGTGTACGTCATTTTAATGATGCAGCTTGAAAAGGTGGAGCTAATTCCAACTACTTTCTACACATAATAATGTATTAGTTGGTTTTTATTTTGCATTAATCTGAATCTGCAAAGTAACAAGTAACTAAAGTTATCAAATAAATATAGTGGAGTAAAAAGCACCTTACTTGCTTCTGAAATTTACTGTGAAATAACAGAGAGAAGCAGAAGCAGAAAATACTTCTTCCACCACTGCTTAGAGGCTGGAAACACGTTGCATCGTGCAGCTTCCATAATGCAACTCAAGGACATATTTCATCATTCATCGCTATCTCTTACTTTTGTTGTCAATGAATTCAGAAGGTTTGGGCTGCTGTCAGCACAGCAACAGAAGCTGCATTATAGTCATCATAACGCCAACGACAGTGTATTTTTTCTGTGTCTGATAATCCAGAAACAAAATCAATCCATCAGTCTATTGGTTGGTCAATTCTGTTTTTGTTTTAACAACGGTACATGCGCGCGATGCGAGCGTTATGGATGACGCAGCGGGGGCTGAACCAATCAGAGTAAGGGGTGTTTTTTTTTTTCGGCGGTGGCGAGTCACTAGAGCACACAAACGGTCAGTGTCCCCCCACCTTCCGTTCGTCACTGACCGGCAGGCGGCAACAGCGCTTTCGGATAACGCTTGTGTATCTCACAAAACCCACTCTTTCGTAAGTACAACCCACCTCCACGTTTTCGTGTTTTAACTTAATGTTTTATCTGTAAATCACAGCGACCACCTTGATTTTCGTCGGAGGGTATTTAATTAATTAGCAAGCGTTTGTCGCCGGGGTTGTCAGTTGGCATGAGTGATAACAGTTGCTGTGGCAAAAAACGTATATATCCCACAAAAATCGTTCCTAGCTGTCGTAGAAAAGATAAGTGTATTTGTGCTCAACCTCGCTAATTACTGTACATCTTGTTCCCACTGCCAGCCAGACAAATTGTTAGAGGAAGCACAAACACGGACTAAGATGACCATTGATGGCGCATCCCTTTAAGCTGTTGATAGTTTAAAGTTTCCTGTCATAGAGGAACAAGGAAATGAGAAAATATTCACATTTTTAGCTGGAATTTAATCGTTGCAGCTCCAGACACACTTCAGCTTCCCCCATCTGGCCATAAGGCCGTCACACCCAGCTACCCCAGATCAAAAAGAAGTATACTTTAATGTGTTAGAAATATTATTTAAGCATAGAAAAGTCATTACGAGAACCCTTTTACTTTTTGTGCTGATGTCAAAGTATGTTTGACTATACTTTTAAAAAGAGTACTTCTAAATAGATGTCATTATGTTCAATTTAAATGTATTAAAAATGAATATACTAATTCTTTATTATGGTGGTGGTGATTCAAAATTCTCATAAAAGGTGCACTTTATTTTAAGTGTATTATGAATTGTACTTAAGTGTATTAAATTACAAATACATTTAAGAGTAATGAAGTGTAAGTAGCACAAAATGTACTTGCATTGCTCAAAAAGTTTAATTTAAGTATACTATTTTTTTTTCACCTGGCACTCAACAGATTGCTTCAGGAAGGGAGGAAACAACATGTGACCTGAAGATTTTATCCTTCTCCTCTTCCAACCATGCTGATGAAACTTTTAACTTTCATTTCCAGTTTGAATACAAGAACTATCTTATTCTGTCAAGTGGCACATTCAACCAAAATGTGCAGCTAAATGTAGTTTTAGGATAGTTTGACGGCAAGATGGTGCTGTCAAGTGTTGTGGCAGAGTTTTTTAGGTTGGAAAAAGTTCTTAAAATTCACTAACAGTAACATTTAAAGAGGATTTTAAGCAAAATGTAAAAATGCTAGTCTATTTTGCTAGATATTTTCATCTGATACTATGTGCTACTTCACTGTAAAGCACTTCAAAATCATTCTGATAGAGCATCTTGCAGTACCTCAGTCCCAGGACAAGGGCTGTAGCTAATGATTATTTACTTCATGGTAAAACTGTCTTCCAGTTGTCTAATCTTGTAGTCTCTAAATGTCAGAGAATAATGAAAAATGCCCATGACAAGTTCCCAGAGCCCAAGGACACGTTGTCGAATTTGTCCGTTCAGCAGTCTGCATTAAAGTAGAAACAGCAAAACTGAATACAAACTCTGCTGCTACTCCGCAGCTTCTCCACCTGTTGGATTGAGGGGCCCTCATCATGTCCAAAGGGACAGTGGTTCTGGCCTACAGCGGTGGACTGGACACATCCTGCATTCTGGTTTGGCTGAAGGAACAGGGCTATGATGTAATCACATACTTGGTAAGATTTAGAGACCAGTGTGTGTGTGCAACAGGTGTCCTAGTTTGTGTTTCCAGCCAGCTGCTTTTGCATGTTGTGTACCTCTGAAGTTTTACAATTTGCTGTTTTCAGACAGCTGAGGCTGTTTGTCTTACAGGCAAGTGGAGTTTTCCATTGGCTGTCCCAAAAGGCCTGTCAGAGCTACGGTACTGGTTAACTCCCAACCACTGGATTTGGCTTGATAATGCCGGCACAAAGCTGACTGGATTTACTTTTTGCCCTGCGGCAGTTTAGAACTGCACAGCAGGCAGTTTTTCTTATTGTCTAACTTCTCGTTCTTATGGTTTGGTGTGGGGGATGGGTGATGGTCAATAGTTCACTACTGCTGCTCACAAGGTGCAGCCCCCCCCAAATCTTTTTGCCTTTGTCTCTGTAGAGGAGCAGAAAAAGAATAGCAGGCATTGATCCAATGCATAATTGATTGTTACTGATTAATTTATAAAACTATGCTCTTGTGTCAACTTGTCAAAAATTATGTTGTTATATGTTTAATGTGGAAGTGTAATTCCCCAATAACGGAAAAGAGCTGACATCCGGCTGCAAGGTCATAAGGACAGTTTTGTTACATGTATTGAATAGCATTCTTAAGTGTTTATGCAGCAGGTCTTGTTTTGTGTACTAGATCAGTATCATGTCTTTGCAGGAAAACATTCCCTTCTCTTGGTGTTCATGCTTGGCCTTCGCTCTCAGGACGTTGTTAAATCTCCCCCTCAGATGTGATCTGAATTCCAAAAGGATGGATTATCAGAATGAACACTTGCACTGTCACGAGTCTGCATGCTAACACATGGAGGGCTTGCATGTTATTCTGCAGGAGCTCTAAACTAAAATAACTTTTTAATAAATTGCAAATATCAATGAAAATTTGTACATCACTGTGGTGTGCAATTACATGTGTGTTTTTCTAGGCTGACATTGGGCAAGATGAAGATTTTGAAGCTGCCCGGAAGAAGGCAGAAAGCCTTGGCGCAAAGAAGGTAAGAGATAGAAACAGATGTGATGGTGTAATTCCATTGCATGTTCCTGTCAGATTGATTTCTTAACCTTCAGCAGATGGTTCCACATTTTGCTGTTATATATTTTTTCCCTATAATACTATGGTGCAGTGTGCATGAGTGTGCATATTCATGTGCATCCATCTAGTGCTCTTCATCAGCTGACTGTCAAATCTCAGTTACCAGAGCCCAACAAGCTTTTAAAGTGTCTGACCAAAAGCAAGTTTCCAGCCTCTTCAGCTACAACATCATAGCATGCTGTAATTTCTATATTCACATCACGTGCTTACAGTATGAGACAAAGCTCTTTTGTGGCAAACAACCATCAGTTATTTACTTTCCCAGAAGGGAACAATATCATAAATAATTCATTAAATATTTCTCACATGAAAATGTCCCAGAGATGAATAGAATCAAAGACTTAACACAAAGCCCTGTTCTGTGTCCTGGCCTCCATTCCCGTTTAGGTTTTCATTGAAGATCTGCGTGCAGACTTTGTGGAGAACTTCATCTGGCCTGCAGTTCAAGCCAATGCCATCTATGAGGATCGATACTTGATGGGCACTGCGGTCGCACGGCCCTGCATCGCTCGCCGGCAGGTGGAGATTGCACGCAGGGAGGGTGCCCATTTTGTCTCCCATGGTGCCACAGGAAAGGTAAGCCAGACACAGGACCAAAGGCAAAGAAAAGAAAAGAAAAAAACAACTGGAATTTAATCCAAGACAATGTGATTACATGCTGTGTCCTTGATTCAGAAGGGCACCCACTGTAAATGATCTGGGACACATGTTTGCAGGGTTGAACATTAACTTGTTTTAATCAAACAGCAGTAGCAAGTCAGAAATCTGTCCTCCCTACAGCCATGTCTGCTACTTTGAAACAAATATTAACATCTCTATAGCCTGCACTTTTCCTCTGAATCTTCAGCTAAAGGAAATGAGTCACTGCATTTCAAGGGAAAATGCAAATATGTTTTTGCGTGTTGGAGGCCTGCCAAGTGTTTTTCTGATTGGTATGAGTGAGCAGTGACTGACAAGTATTGAATATTAGCCTGGAAGCACACAGGTGTTTGAATCAATAGTAAACAAAATGTCGTTTACCACTTTAGTAAGTGCTGTGTCAGTGGAATGACTGGAGGAGGCTATGAAAAGGTTAAAAAATGATTTTTAAGTTATGTGGACAGAAAGTTGCTGGGGCACAACTCTTTCTAATGCTTTTCAAAAGAATAGAAGGTTAAAGACTGGTTGTTAAGTAAGTAAAGTTTACCCGCAGCTACTTGAAGCTAGTGCGGACGGTGCCAGTTGTAAATGAAATTAAATCAACAATATTCAGCAGCATGTAGAACCCACAGATGTTTAGCTAGATGGAGGTCTAGACAGGTAGTTAATTCTTAAGATAAAACCAGGTTAAACAATGTCTCAAGAGTGCCCCAAGAGTCTCAAAATGCGTAAGACCAGCTGGGACTCAGCATATGAATGAAAACTTGAGATGAGGAAGTAATTTTGCATTGAGTCTCACCTATTTTACAACACAAAAAAATCCAAGAAATCACGAGTTGTAAAGGGTGAGCAGCTGTCAGATGGCTGCTTTTGAGTAACTTCAGCTACAGCGTCAAAAGTAAATTCTGTGTGTCGTGTGACTGATTAAGAGAAACAAGTAGGCTGTTTTTGCAGTAGACAGGCAGGGATGAGAATCGAGAATGAATCAGTTGAGAACCGGTTCCAAATTCTTACGTCCATTGTGACTGTATGCCTCTGAGCTTATCTGTTCCTTTTATCAGTGCTGGCATGTTTTCTGGGTGAACATCTTCACATGCAACATGGCCCGAAATTCCAGGAACACCATGTACTTGAACTCTACACACGAGTGCCTTTGCTTCCCAACTAAGTATCTGTTAAATGAGGGTAAACATAAAAGTAGTTCAGACTCAGACATAATAAAACAATTACACTGACACTGAAAACCTTTCTTGGCCTACTTTTTTCCCCACTAAGAAAACTGATCAGGAATCAGTAGGGGGATTGCTAAAGAACTGCTCTGATGAGCAGATATAATAAAGGAACTGGTATTAATAAAATCTTATCAATTCCCATCCCTAGACAGAGCATGAGACGCCCTCATGCCTTGGGAGGTACAATACTTCCTGTTTTGATTTACACCCTTTACGTTCCAATTTCCTGCAGGCCTGCTAATGAGCATGTGTTTTATCTGTAAACCAGGGTGTAGGCTTCATTGACTGTCTAATTTTGATAGAAAGAGGCACAACGGACAGATAGCAAGAGCTGAGTTTAAGCTATTAGTACAACTTTCAGCAGCCTCTGTTGTTGCTGTGAGTGTGAAAGGAGCTGCAGGCGTTATTGTCCCTTCAGCTGAAATGCAGTGTGCATGTTTTGCCTGTAGATGGAGACAGATACCACATCATAAAGTGACACTAGAACCCTCAAGGAATACCTTATGACATTTTTCATCTTTTGTTGTTTGTTTCTATTTGTGATCATTGCAGCTCCTCTGACCCAACTCCCCCACAAACGATAGTTAACTTCTGTATTTACCTTGAAATTGGTAATGATGAAAGTGACAAAGCACTGTAGAGGAAAATGTAGGAATGAAAATTCAAGAAGGCTATGATCATGGTATATGTCACCAGAAAATACAGATGTGGGAAACATCACTGCTCAACCAATGAGAATTGTCAGTTAATTAACTGATAACCTAAATGCAGATGAACATCAGCACACCTCACACATGGTACGTAGAGCTGAAGCACTGTGTTTGTGTTTTTCAGGGCAATGACCAGATACGTTTTGAGCTCACATGCTACGCCCTCTACCCAGAGGTTAAGGTAACTTTGCTGCCTCACTGTATGGTGGTTATGGCTTGTACTGTGTGACACAGCATCTGTTGACATGATGCTGCTGCTACAGAGCTGACTCTCTGTTTGTGCTGCCTAGATCATCGCACCATGGAGGATCCCTGAGTTCTACAACCGCTTCCGGGGAAGAACAGACCTGATGGAATATGCTCAGGTAACTCCATCAGCCTGTTAAAAAACAGAAAAATCCAAGTCCAGTTTGGCCGCCAACTAAAGATTATTTACATATAACTATGATTTTATGATGGAGCTCTCCCGGTTTTTAATTCGTTTTGTATCTGTATCTGGTCTGTCTCTTGTGTTGCTGTTACCCCTAATATCCCCCCATACCTCCACCTTGGGATCAATAAAGAATTATCTTAATCATTAGTGTTAACAAAAGCTCAACAGGTTTTGAACAAATAATGAAATACCCTCATCCTTTGTATTCAATTTAGATTCTGATCTAAAATTTTCGTTACTTAGGCCACAAGCATTTATTGGCCGTTTGCATGACATGGTGGTGTGTACCAGATTTTCCCACTAGAGGGCGGTCATGGTGTTTCAGTCAACATCACTCATGCTGCCTTATGGAGTATTTGTAAAATCACACAATCTTTAACTATTCACTTTCCCTTTGAACGTACAAGAAATATCACTCTTTGTTGATTGTTTTTGTTCTTTCCACAGCAAACTCTTAAAGTGAAAAGCAATGTGGGAAAACAGATGTATTTTGGTTGCACAGCATGCCCAAAACTCGGCAACTGGAGATACTTTGTTTGACGCTTTGTGCTCAGAACTCTCTGGACATACAAGTGCAGCTCTGATTTATAGTCTGTCCTCTAACCTTCAGGTGCTGTTAGATTAAAGGCAAACATTCTGTAACATGGCTTTGTCTGTCCAACTGTAGAAACATGGCATCCCTGTGCCTGTCACCCCTCGAGCACCCTGGAGCATGGACGCCAACCTCATGCATATAAGGTGGGTAGGACTGGTGTGGCATGCTTTATTTAGTTCTTATTTTTTCTTATTTTTTTCAGTCAGAATTAAATAGACCTTAATTTCGTAAATTCTGTTTCTTTACAGCTATGAGTCTGGAATCCTGGAGAACCCTAAGGTAAAACCAGTTCCCAGTTTGGAGTGTGATGTGCTTACGTTAAAAATGTAGCAATACTGATGTTGGTTTGATATACTACTTGGTGAAGCTGACACATTTACATCAACTGAAGACATTTCTTCGCATACACACTGCACTGAAGAGTTTTAGGTAAAACAGCTGATGTCATCTTCAGATCACTGCCTGTGCTTAAAACGCTAAAGTTAAAGTACGTCATCTATTTGGAGTGACTGTAAAAATAACATGACAGTAAGGCTGACCGATGGCAGCCCACCAGAAACGGCCACGACTCACTCTCCCACAGTGCCATGGATGAGACCGAGTTTGATCTCTGCTGAGGTCGGAGGTCAAAGCAGTACATACAGGTTGCCCCCTGTGACCCCCAAAGCTCCCATCCCTTGGTTGCTGTGTCTGTGTCTCTGTCTCTCCTCACCCCGGGTCCTCGCCGGGCCCTGGGAAGAGCCTGGGACACACAGACACTGACTTGTCGTCAGCAACGCTTCGACTAATTCCCGATTTCATGGGAGCCAGGGAGGGGGAAGGGTTAGGGCGTTGCGCCCAGCTGGGGCCTCCTGAGTTCCAGCCCCAACTCCTCGGGACCTCATTGTTCCACTAGTTGCGCCGCCGCGGGCTGCAACGTGGGAGGGGAGCCATTTCATCGTGACACCGTGACACCAAAATGTCACCAGTAACAGTAAAGTACAAAGACAGCGCGCCAGACAGATGAGTCCCCAATGGACGGGGTGTCACAGGGAGGCGAGGGGGTCCCGCGCTGGTGGAGTGGAGATGCAGGGGCAGGCCCACTGTAACTCACAGACCTCTATCTCTCTCACTCTTTCTCTGTCCCTTTCCCACCCCTCCGCTGCCTCTTAAGTGGTCGGCCTGTGGAGAAATGTTTTGAAAAGAATGAGACTAACCGGCTCAATAGCATAGCGATGCATGATGACAGTATTGTGCAACTGATTTCATTCAGGGGTTTTGTGTCGGACCATTTACTCCAATACTGAATCGATTAATGGCATTAAATAGAATGAAATATTTATGGTGCAGGGGTCCGGAGTGGTAAAAGGATTTGAATACATTACCCAGGCCACAAAATGATATTTTGAACTTTGAACGAGCTTTAATAATTGAGTAATTTCCAGCAGCCGCAACCCCTGGCCCTTCTGACAATTTGACTTTTTCCAACTATGTTTGTTAATTAGGATCAGGCTCACAACAGCATCATCGCAATAATTCCTAGGTTAAACGTGAATTTGAATGCGATTTGGTGCAGGAAATTAATACAAATATAAACTGAACTCTTTAAATAACCAGCACAACAACACAAGAACAACAACAAAGTGAATTTCTCACCCAACACGACAGATTCTGATCGACCTAGAAGGTCACCTGAAAGAGGTCTAAGTATCTCCTCTCTGTATCGGCCTCCCTCTCTCCTCCAGTTACAGCCCTAAAGGCTCAGGGCAGACCTCAACTATTCAAACCTCCCCAGTGCCCCCCACCTGTGGTACAAAGACCCCTCTCTGCTCAACACAGTCAGATTAGGAAATGTCCAAATGGTCGCTCATATGTTCTCCTGTAGATAAGAGTCAGCAGAGTTCAGGTTACTCTATGATTAACACTGTATCCTTCCTGATAACCCTAAACCATCCTGCCTGTAGCACAATGACTTTTTTATTTACTCACCTCCATCTACGTTTATCTATGTGAAAACATGTGCCCAGGGCAACTTCAGCTGTTTTTTATCATGTTATTTAGTAGCCTTAGCATGAACCTGATGACTGCATTGTGTGGTTGCCATTAAGTTGAATAATTCATGCTCCCACATTAGATTCTCATTTTCTGGTATCAGGGTCAGGCGGTATGACAGCGAGCACTGTCAACTTCTCACTGAAAAAAATTAAAGATTCAAAATGCTATCCTTTCAGAATCTGCTCATTTCTGACCATTGTAAGCAATGTTGCAAAAAGGCGAGCAGGATGATGATTTGGCAGGTATTTGATTCACAGGATGAGCCATAAACAACATTTCCATCTGGTTGTTTTATCCATAAATGTTGCTCACTTCAATTTTTGTAGAATTGTAATGTAAAATTTTATGAACTCTCATAGAAGATTTTAACTGTATCACTCACTTGTAGTTGGGATGAACCTGTCTAGTATTCTACATTTCTTCTGTTGTGGTATTCATCACATTTAATGAGCAATTTCTGATTGTTAGATGGCTCAATACCCTGCAGATTCCTCACCATCTCCTCCCTCTGCCTCTGCCCCTCCACACATGGACGGTCAGGGCCCAGCCTGAGGCAGCCTGACACTCGTCCTGAGTCATTAAAACATCACTTCAGTCTTAATTATAGCCTCTGTCATTGAGCTTCCCCGGGCCCACTCCGCTCTTTGATCAGGTAGCTGATGGGCCACTGCTCATGTTGACCAGGAGTAAAGGAGCGTAACGCCAAGCCCCTGGTCACCTAGAGGAAATGAAAACTTGTTTTCTGCTGGTCGCATGGCTGGCTGGAAAGATGGATGGACAGAAGACTGCCTGTAGGGATAGGAAGTGGGCTTGTAGGTGTATGTATGCATGTGAATGTGTGCTTTGAAGCAAAGAGGTCAGCGTTTGTCATGTGCCTTTGCTGCCCTCAGGTCTGATTGGTCTGGCCTGTCGTACTTAGCAAGTGCTCCCAGCTTGGCATTACTGTAGCTTTGCCTCAATATAGAAGTGCCTGTTGTCATTAAATTGAGCTGGAGCCCTAACATTAACCAAAACATCCTGGGTGTTAAGAATATAAACATCTCACCAACACATCACACGTATATTGTTTTATTTTTGTCTCAATTTGCCATGTTTGCATTTTAAAGAGAAGGGCAGACTTGAAACGTGGTGATTTAAGCGTCATTTCCAACCCACTGCGCCAAAAATGTTTTTACCATCCTCTTCTCTTCTATCTCCCTCTCAACTCTCTTTCTCCCCTTCCTCCCCCTCTCCCTCCTGCCACCTCTGCCTCTTTGGGCTCTGTTGGCTTCGATTGAAAACCAATGAGGCAACTAATATGTGGAAAGATAGAAATTTACTTGCTTTAAGTTCATGCGTCAGCCTTCGTCTTTGCTGTATGGGCCACGTTTAGCACAACAATATGGCAGAAGCAAAGACTGCCAAAGGAGTTGCTCTGTGCTACATGATGGTGCGCTTCATGCCCCATTTCCCACCAATACCCCCTGCCCCCCGCCTTCTCTGTCTCTACCTTTTCCTCTCTTTCAGGGCCATGGCTTTGGGACAGGTCCACCTGCAGGGGGTTTGAATTGAAATGCATTGATCTCTCGCTCACTGGAAACAAGCCTATTCCCTCTATTTTTCCTTTTCTCTCTCTATCCAATAGCCTATTAGGTGTGAGCTCTCATTGCTGGAGCATGCATGAGTTTTCAAACATTACTCAGCAGGAGGCATGAATTTGTATAAATTTTAAAAACATGTTTTTAATTGATCAGCTGGAAATTGTTCTCATATGAGGACTTTCTCAAAGTATTATGTCCTCAGTTCTTTTTTTCTTTTGTTTAAGGCAATAAAGACACAGGTAATATATAAACACTGTTCTTAGTTTTCCCCTAAATTAGCAACCCGCCTCCAGGAAATACTCTTACAGCTCGTGGTTCTTGTGTGCTATACTGCATTTTATGTGAAGGTTGAAGAAGACAACCTTTCATTTACAGCCAGTGTATAACACCACAGGAACCATAGACTTTCTCATTCTCCGGTATTTAAAATTCAGTCCATCTTTCCCCCCTCAAAGAATATGCATCAAAAGGCTTTTTAGGGTAGTCATTTCGCCCCTCTCCTGTTCGCTCTCATTTGGCATCTTTCAGGGCGCTGAGGCAGAAAATAAAGGAGAGGAAGACGGGCGCCTTCCCAGTCAATTTTGGTGTTTAGTTAAAAGGAAGGAAAGTGATTGCGCTGCTCGTTTTCTCCTCACTGACAGGCGACGAGCAGATGCCGATTAGTTATTGTATGATGATTTAGTGTCTGGTAAAGCTTTCCATTTAAATGCACCCAGTAGTTATTTTGCATAGTCCCCCTGCAATTTGCCTCAGCTCAGGAGACATTGGCCATCGTCTTGTCCTAATGCTGTGTAATTGTTGGAGGGCCACATCGCTGGGCAGACACGTCAGGCCGCCACGCTCTTTTAGGTCCCCACCATGACTTACTGAAATCACTCCCGGCTCCCACCAACTGCAAATACGTCTGTCACCCAGGACAAGTTTTGACGACTTAGGGTGTGGACTTTGTTGTGTGATGCCCATTTGGAGAAATTCTTCATTCGAAAATAAAATCGAAGGCACACGTCAGTCAGGAAATCAAAGATTAGAGGTGAAGACAGGTATAGGGGAGAACCACAGACACATGATAGAGTTGGCAGATCTGAGGTTTTTACAGAAAAGCAGAATATTATTGAGGACACAGCGTCGCTGAAATAGATTCTGTCATAGTATCAGGTGAGTTTGACTTGTCAAGTGTTCTATTCTTGCGGATGCGAGTCATTTCTGTCTTTTGCCCCTTCCCACTCTCCTTTTTGCTGCATCCCACTTTTCCCGCCTTCCCCTGTGGTGAAGGGCCATGCAGGGAAAATGAAACCAAATAGAGGAGAAAAATGGAACATTGATTTTTCTTTCTTTTTTTTTTGTCTTCACTCAACTCCTGATAGTGTTTTCAGCTTTCTCCTTTTTCACGCATCAACCTCTCTTTTCTTCTCCCCTCCGCGTCTCGAGTTGTCCGTTATCAGCTCACACAATAGTCGCCGCATCCGAGGTACTGTTCTTTGATGAGGTCTCAGAAGGTCCTGGGTGTTCATCAAGGGGAATAAAGTGTGTGATACAGAGAGAGTGAGTGTGTGTTTTTGTGCTTTTTCAGACCCATGCTCCAGCTGACCTGTACCTGATGACCAAGAACCCAGAAGAATCTCCCAACGTCCCTGATGTCCTGGAGATAGACTTCAAAAATGGTTTGTACTTGCAACATGTGTCACCTGTTGATTCCTCTTCTCAGTCTGCTTCTTCTTCTGACATAGATGGAAAAACATATAACTGGCCAAAAATGTCAAATATACATCATGATGTCAGAACTGAGATTATTTGAGCTCGTTATTCAACTTCAAATATTCATTTCATTCAGTGAAAATTCAGTCATGTTTTTCATTTCCCTTGTGTGTGTGCATGACATACAACAAAATCAGTAATACACTAAAAAAATGTAAATTCAAATCTGCCTTATAATTGGTCTTAGCTGTCATGGATTTGGTATTTGTCTACTGAATGCAACCTGTCCTTTGTTTTTTTTTTTTTTTGCATTAGAGCTCAAATTATGTCTGATTTTAGAGCAAATCAAATTCAAACAAAATGCACATTCATTTGAAAAATGTCACGACTTGCCAATTTAATGTTTTTTGTTGTATATCACGCATACACACTGGAAAAGAAGTTTCAGTTATTGAATGATATCCATTCTGAACTCCTATAATGGGTCATTAAGGGACAGTGTCCTCTCGGCTCAGCCTCTCTTCATGTTACTTAACATTGATGGCGATCGCCGCGGGGCTACAGCTCATATGCTGACCCGGTTGCACTTTATCACCATCCCTGACCACCCAGACTTATCCTTAACCCCTCACAGCATTACTTGGTCCAAAGCTGCCATGTTTGGCCTGGGGGCACACACGCGGGCCGGAAGCATTAAGTCCAGCTAATACACCAAGCCCCGAGGGGCCAGAGAAACGCTCACTAGATATATTGCCACGAGGGCTGGGCTGCATAGTGGAAAGTGTCACATGTTTGCACAAAGAGAAAATGACAAGAAACATCCAAGCCTGGGGCAAATGCCACAGATGTCCCTTCATCCTTGGTCACTAGTGGAGGCTGCAGAGCACTAACATCAATAGGCTGAGAGACACTAGCTCCTCTGATCACTTGGACTCGATGGGCAGCTTTATGAGCTATAATGATTTAAGGGAAGTTCAAAAGGTTGGCAGGATTTGGTGGGAATGTGTATGACCACTGAAGCTGTAGTCATGAATTGTACTAAAATGGTGTTCAGATCTCACTTTAACTAGTTTCCCAAAGAAAATGTTTAACTATAAAACAAGTAGGTTGGTGGCAATTCACCTGGAGATGAGATGTGCTTTTGTAAAACACTGATGCAGCAGTAAAGCCTAGTCTGGGTTCGTGGGTTCTTTGCAGGCCAGCGCTCTGTTTTCACACATATTGCCTGTTCCTTTATTGAGCGCACTATGACAAAAGCTGTTTTAGTTGTCCACACAAAGGCCCAAGCCTACTCCTCCCTCTGAGCACAAGATCAGCACAAGAATGTTTCATTTCATTCCCCCTCCCACCTTTTCATCCCTGCCTTTCTCACCAAAGTTTTCTCACTGATTAAAAAAGAATATTTAACGACAGGAACCTTTTCCCCCGTCAAACACTCCATTCCCCATTCCTCTCCCTTTTTTGAGAAAAAAAAATCATCCCTCCCTCCTTTCATGCCAAAGAAGTGGAGAGGAAAAAGAGACAGAGAGGAAAAATGTAAAGCAGTAATTTTTCCTACAACTGTGTCTGCGCTCCCATTGTCTGCACTGTTAGGCTGCGAAAAACTGAAGAAAGGGACCACGGAGAGAAAAAGACCCCTCAGTGAATGATAGAACCCGCATGATGGAGAGAGCGAGGAAAAAAGAGAGCACAGGGACGAAAGGCCAGCCCCAACACTCCCACGTTCAGACACTTAATTTATTTGAACTTTTAATCTAATTATTAGGTATCAGGGAGGGGGCGCAGTTTCAGTAATGCATCATCCATACTGCCCTCTCCTGCACCAGGAGGTACTTTTTCTTCTCCCATGGGAGCCACCACTATTCCCGCGATATGAGAATGGGCTATCAACAAAGCCCTTGTCTGAAAAAATTTCAAGTTCTTCACGTGTCATTCCCATCAGGCCTTTGTAACCTTGGCTGAAAGGCGATCAGAAGTGCTGCTCTTCCCCTCAAAGCTATTTGACAACTGCAAGCACGCTGGAGTATGTATAAGACTGCAGGGATGGAGGGTGAATTGGCAGATTGTTTCTCATTTCCTCTCTTTGTGTAGTCCTCAGATGGTTATGGTCTCTTCTCAGCACACACATGGACACACACCCATATGTCATGTCTGTTTCCTCGCCTCCACCTTTGGCCCGTGTTTCTCATTGAAGGCCTTGAATAAGCAGGTCCATGACAGTGATTGATGCATGCTTGGTTTAAGTGGCTTTGGAGAGGAAGCGTGTGGAGTGGACGTGGGTGTCTTTTCTTGCATGCGTGTGTGTGCGTGCGTGTGTGTGTGTGTGTGTTAGAAACATAGCGATGGGAAGACGAGTGATGATTCTCCAAATGGTTTTGTCTCCTGCACATGTGTGTGAACAAACACTCACAAAATATCTCGCCGCTAAAGAGAGTACGGGTACCAAAGCTGCGTGAGTAATTGAATTAGATAAAGGCCTGCCCACGATTTCACAGCTTTCAAACGAGCAGGGCCTTTGAATTTATTAGCCCTTGTCGCCACCTCCTTTTGTGGTGGTTTTCACTTTTAGCTGACTAGTATTGATTTCAGAGACTGAGACAACGAGCGCTTGTCAGCAGATTTTATCAACTCCTTGCTGTTTTGACAATTTAGTCAGTTGAAATTATTTTTTCCATTAGTTTTTGTAAAAGCCACCTTCCAAACCTCTTGATCAACTGGGCTGTGAAGAGGTAATTTTTTTTTCTTTGTGGACGATCTGTTGATTCTCTGATCTCAATGATCTCAAATACAAGTACCTATCTGAATCCTTCCATCAACTCTTAACCAGCAAACCTGTTGCTTTTCCTGTGGTGTGTTCAACGCTGTGTGGGTATATTTAATAGTAGAATGTTCAAGTACAACCAGCACAACTGTGGTATACTTCTGGATGGTGTTTTTTTCCCCACATCAGGTACCATTAAAGTGAAATATATCACATATCAAAAAGGTAATTTTCACCTTAGTTATGCATGTAATGTTGTATGTTTGTGTTTGACTAAATCTGCAGGAAGGGTACAATTTAACAGCTTTTTACATCAAAACAAAAATAAATTATGAGATAAATTCACGTCAAATCTGTTCAGGAAATTACTTTCCTCAAAATCAAAATGTATCTCTCTTATCAACCTGCAAAGAAAACATTAATTGGCCGTGTCCATTTTTGTATTGTAGATTGTGTCATTGCTTTATTTTAACATTATTTGACAGTACTGGCTTGGTCACAGGTAAGTCATATAAATCAAAGATGAAATATTACTGCACAGTAATGTTTATTTTTATGTTATTTCTATATTTGTGTGATATCACTGAAGAAATCAACATTTTTTCCTTGTAGGAGTGCCTGTCAAGGTGACCAATGTGAAGGAAGGCAAATCCAAGGACTCGCCGCTGGATATCTTTTCATACCTCAATGAGGTTGGGTAAGCATTTTTCCCCAGTTTATCCTAATGTCTATACAGCATTTACTGAAAAGCAGTTTTACCTTTTTTATGTATAATTTGTTAGATATCCAGCAAGTGTATGTAAGTGTCTCCAGAGGTAGAGCAGTGGTTAAGTTCACCACCTCTGGAATGATGTGTGTCTGTCACTGCTGGCCTGGGATCAAATCCCACCAGAGTTTTCCCCCCTGTGTCTCCCTCACTGCTTTCCAACTGTCCGAAAAAAATGAAATTACTGAAGGTGAGTCGACTAAAGCTGAAGAAAAATTTGTTTCCTCTCCGGCTTTTGAGCGTTGAGTTTTGAATTCTGTGTTTTATGGAGCTCTACTATGTTTAAGTCGGTCCTGCTTCATCGTAACCTGAATCACAAACTAGTTTTAAACATTTGTAGTTCTGAATTAATTGCACCGAATTAATTTCCAAAATGTATTTTTCAGCTTTGCTATTCTAAAAACTAAATTCAAAGAGAGGAGATGATGACTGAAAAGTACTGCTTGTGGAGGATGACAGCTACTTTTAAAACTGACTTTACCAATAATGCAGACATGAGGAGAAATATTGTAAAATATTCTTTCCAAGTAGTGAATTGAGCTAAGATGTTGTTGGGGTTTTTTGCTCTTTATTAACAGGAACTTTAAATATAGAAATGTGTATTAAACGATGATCATGTTTTTGACTTATGTGGGCTAATCTAATGTAAGATAAAATTAATGTGTGAGTGTGTGTCTGCCTGTCCCCCTCATAGCGGAAAGCATGGCGTGGGTCGGATTGACATTGTAGAGAACCGTTTCATTGGAATGAAGTCCAGAGGTAAGGAATTTAAATCTCCATTTATTTTCCTCTGTCTTGGTTATGACATTTTTCTATTTGTGCCAAGTTAGTCTAACAAGCTTCCTCCCTTACTCCAACACTGATATACACTGTAAATGCAGCGAGACTGACATATTTGCACTTACTCTGAAATACGTCTCAATATTTTAATTTTACATCCAAAAGCTTTCCTTTCAGTATCCAGGGCTTTCATGCAATTTTCAGTTATTTTACATGAATGCTTTAAGTGTCACACTTGCTATTCCACTTCCATAAAAGTGGGCTGGATGGCAAACACGCTCCCCTCAAAGAAAATCTTTTACTCTGGTTCACCAGGAATCATAGACACTGAAGTTACTTCCATTCACTTATGCATGCACACACATACAGAAAACACACACATACTGTGAACAAGATAAAGGTGCACACGCTTCACTGGATACAAACAAATACACAGTTTGTCACATATGTGCACATGTAGTGGTGCAGGGATGTTTTCTTTATATTTGGTATCAAGAGGCAACTGGAAAAGCTCCTTTGTTAGGTCTCTGCATGTGTTGCTGCAGCTAATATGCGAGGGCAGTGAGCTGTCCTGGCCTTGTGCGCCACACACACAGACACACACTCCTTTTTCCCCCACGACACTATGTGCTATGATTGGCAAATTGACTGGCCAACAGACTGTGGCTGTGGCGCAACTTGGCAGGTAGAAATTGGAAAATGGGAAGCCCACTTTTCTCTCCCCTCGGCTGAACAAAAGATCAAAGCTTTTTCCTCCACTGAAGCAATAGGAAGAGGTGGAGCACAAGGTGTCCAAGTGCTTGAATAACTACCATGATGTGTACATGTTGGTCTCTTGTGGAATGGCAGCCGTGTTAGCACAATAGATGATGGGAGGGATTGAATGGGGACATGTCATACCTATTTGTGTTGGGTCATATTTATTTGTGTGGGGTCAGGAAGGCGGAGGGGATTGAAATGGTTTGTCAAGAATGTTGTCACAGTGGTACAAAACATCCAACAGCCTGTGTGCCAGACAAACATTTCCCACCTGTCACAGTGCTGTTAGGCCTCTGACCTGTGCACCGGTGATGGCGTTAGCTGAGGTGCACCTTTCAGAAGCAGTGGGAAACAGCTGTATCTTTTGATGATGAACAGTCTGCTTCATGTCCAGTCCAAGACAGTGGCACTCAAAAACATAATTGTCAAAAGCTCCAAAAACATTTTTAATGGATTTACTTGGTTATTTTGAGCAGTTTTCCTTTTATTGAAATTATTTATACAGAAATGTTCAAACACGTAACTGGCAAACTGTTTCAGGTTAAAATATATAGTGTGATTTTCTATAAATCTGAAGATATTTATCTGCTTTTATTTATTTGTGTTGCCTGTTTATTCTGGACTAACTGTTTGCCCAAAGAGTCAGAGGGGATCAGCTCAGGAAGAATTAATTCCTGACCTGAACCCCTTCAGGCCTGCGGCATGGTCAGCATACCTGCAGTAACCGTATAGATTAAAACCTCTAAAGCCACTGGGGGTGTTGTCTCTAAGCTTAACTAAACTGCCACTGTTGGAGCTTAGCTAGATAACGTTTCATTGTTTGCTAAGCTAGCTCTCTTTTGGAGCACTTAAACCAAGTTGTGTTGGAGGGCAGTTTTAACTTATTTATCTGATGGAGCCAGCGGAAATGTCCCTACGTGCCCTCTGTGGCCCTGGATCACCGAAAAGCCACAAGCCGTTCTAGCTCAGGTGGCAACCTTTTGAGGCTTTAGACAATTAGCAGCAGTGCTAAGCTCTGTTTCTGGCTGCCAGCACAAAGTAAGTGCTTCTCCATTTTCAGATCAGGGTCGGCACAGGAGTATTTGGGGTCGTACAGATTTGAGCTGTTCACCAGATTGGAAGAGATTAAATAGTGTTCATCTGTTAAATCTCAGAAAAGAGTTTAGGAGTCAGGAGAACAAAGTGCAAATTGTGGAATTTGGCAGCCTGTTGTTGGCGACTGTGAAGTATCTGTTTGGCAGCTTGGCAGCATAACATGAATCAAAAAAGAGTGATTGTCATTCAGACTGACAGATGATGTAAGGAACCATGTATTGGATGAGGAAACAGCCCTCAGTTTTTGAAAATTCCAGCCCTAACAAAAATGGATGTCATTGATAAAGCTCCTATTTCTGTTGTGAAATCTGTCTTGTCGCATTTTCCCAGCCCTCCTTTTGTTTTAGCTGACATTTGAGTGACAGCTTCATTCCTCCTGTCATCTACATCATCTTTTCTCCTCTCACCCCTCCCTCCCTGTCCAGAGGGGGTAAATTGCAGGGTAGGCAGAGCCCTGGTCCAGGCTCCAGGCTGGCAGGGGCCTCCTACCCTGTCATTTACCCAGGACAGACTCATCCATGTTTTGTGAGCACCATGAAGGCCTGGCTGTCAGTCAGCTGCTGGCGAACAGAGCTGTTTGCTTCTAGGTAGTTCAGGGCTTGTAGGTTATGCTCCTATGAATTGCCTGTGATGATAATGATGATAATGGTGACAACGCTGCTGGTTGTGATGAGATTAAGGGATGTATTGGAGGAAATTGTGCATATAATCTCAGTATTTTTGCAACAATTTCTATCATTTGGGTCCCAAGAATGTGGTAGATTATATAGAATAGAGATAACATTATACAGGCTGGTAAAGGGGCATGCATCTCCTTACTATGTTAATTCAAACTGCTGATGTGTTTTGTGCTCATATTCATCAATTTTGTTGATTTTTCTTTTTTTTCTGTGTTTGTCAGGAATATATGAAACCCCAGGTGGCACGCTTCTGTTAAAAGCCCATTTAGACATTGAGACCTTTACCATGGACAAAGAGGTACGTCGGATCAAACAGGGACTGGGTATCAGGTTCTCTGAAATGGTCTACAATGGTAAGTCCCCAAAATACGTCATCTTAATGAGATGGTTCCACTTATTCTGTTTTATGTATTGTCTTTCACTTGATTTTATTCCCAGGTATATTGCATAGTCATTATATTTTAAAGCCAATGAGGCTCTATCTTGATTTCAGGACAGGTAAGGCTACCTGGAAGCACCAAGATTTGGTATTACACAGGAGAATCTCCAGAGTTTCTGTCCATGAAAACATCTAATTTTCTTAATTATGCCATATTGTCCTTTTCACCATCTCAAATACTGGAAGGTGAACTAGAGCTAGAAAGATAAATCACTCAGGCTGATAGATTGACTGATATTAGTGCAGATATATCTGCACAGATGTATATGTCGAAAGATAGGTGACAATGAATTGCAGCACAGGAATGCAGTATTTGGGAAACACATGAATCTGTATCAATATTGTTTATGTAAAAAAAATGCTATTAGCCAATATATCGTTGTTTTTAAAAAAAAAAAAAAAAAAACTCCCAGTAATCAATATCACTATGGGCCTCAAGAATCCAGTATCAGTCAGGCTATAGGCAGAAGGATCAACACCCCTCTGGAGTTTCTATAAGAGAGAAGTGAACATGCTAAATATGTACCTATGTGTTCAGTGTGTTTGCGTGTGTGTGTGTATGAGCTTTTCTTGGCTCAGGTGTCTTAATCAGCCCTTCTGCTCAGTCGCCAGTCCCCTGCACCTTCATCCACATAATAGGATCAGTGCCATTAGAGACTGACTACTAGGCCACTTCAGTTATACCCTCCAGAGACAGGAAACAAACACACACACACACACACACACACACACACACACACACACACACACACACACACAAAGGTGCTACCTTCAGAAGCTGGGCAGAGATTAAACCCATTGTGGGTTTAAATCATTAATAACTCTGCAGATAGATAGCAGACGGCTGGCTGTGGGGCTTATGTTAACAATCCACCTGTCCTGCATCTGTTTTGAATTAATACGTCACTATTTACCCAAAGTAGTTTTCACGAGAGAATTTGCAGCAATTAAGGGCAGTGCAGCGACAAAGCGTGGCGAGCGTTTGACAAGTGCAACGTATACAACAGCTACATTTGCATTGGTGGTCAATTAATTGATTATGGTGTTAAATAGACTAAATGATTAATCAATAATGGAAATAAGTAATGTCTGAAATCTCCCCAAATAACCACCATGCAGAGACATTCGCAGTGACATGCAGACAGAGCTAACATGAAGAATGAACACATTTCTATTTGACTCTAAGCTGAACTGGGGCCTGTGCGCAATTGTCATGTCCGACACCTCGTGCCAATTCAAAGGGAATGAAAGCAGGAAAGGATTGTGTCTTTGAACACAGACAGACGATGAGGTGGAGGTCAGCCTCTGATGAGAGGAGGACCCCTGCTGAGTGGGGCGTGCCTGACCTCTGAACATATACAGAAACATCCTTCGCCCATCTGTCCCAGAGACTGATGAGCCAGGTCAGCGAAATGGGACAAAAGAAAGGGGTGTATGAACTTCACCTGGAAGAGAAATGAGGCCAAAGCACAGAAAGAGTTTTAGCTCATGAAAGAGGGAACTGTGGACATCACACACACCCCCGTAGACCCTGCTGCTAATGGAGGATTTACGAGGGAGGAGCCGCTTTCTCCACTCCATCTATTTTTTTTATAATGATAAGTGTAAATGAATATAAATACAAATGTGAGCAAAACTAGTGGCACTTTGTCATTTGTCATATACAGCAGGTGACATGAGGTGACATTAAACGTTTATCAGTTGGGGCATTTAAGGAGGTTTTGTCTCTGTGTTTTAAGTCAAATCAAACTTTTCCATCCATACTTTTGTTGTAAATATGAATATGTTGCTGTTTCCTTGCTCGCTTCAGGTTTCTGGTACAGTCCAGAGTGTGAATTCGTTCGACACTGCATAACCAAATCCCAGGAGAACGTGGAGGGCAAAGTACAGCTGTCTGTCTTCAAGGGTCAGGTCTACATCCTGGGACGAGAGTCACCCAAGTCCCTTTACAATGAGGAGTTGGTCAGGTAAGCGGGGACAGAATAAAAGCATTTGAACGTACGTGTGTATGTGTGCGTGTGCTTATCAAAGCAGCCATGTGTCAGCGAATCAAAGCGGGACTTGACTTGTGTTTGGCTGCTCTGGGCACAGTGCAGCTATTCCACATGTTCACCAGCCAGCCTGTCGTCAGGTCAGCTTGCCCAAGTTCTCTTATGACGTCTGCATCAACATACTAAGCCGACCCTGCCTCACAAAGACATCAGAGAAGTGTCAAGCTCGGTTCCTGGAGGGCAACGACCCCAACCCCTCCTCCTGCACCCCCATGGCCTCTTAGCTGTGGTAACAGTGGGTTTGTTCAGGAGGCTCACCCCTGATGCCCTCTGGGCAGGCTCAGCACTGACCAAAGTAAAACCCCTCCATATGCCTCTCCATCTCCACTTCAGTCACACACACTCCAGTTGTACCCTAGAGTCAGAGAGCTAATGGTGTTTTCAGCCAGAGGAGAGAGGTGATTTGACTGGGCTTTTAGGAGGATAGTGCGTAGGTGTCATGCGAGTTAAACGGGTCAGAAAGAGGGAGGCAAGGAAACATGTCTCACACAGTCAGTCATTCAATTCCTTAAACTGGTTTGGCAAGCGAAAAAGCCAGAAAAACAAAATCAATGCACTGAGTGTACAGTGTATTTTGTGCTGTGTGAGCGAAAGAGATAATAGAGATTATACTGTATTCAGACATTTTAACTCGTTGCATAAGTTGGTTACTTTGTCTCAGTTTTTGTGACTATTCTGTTTTCAGTAAAACATTGAATAACTGCTGAGTCACTCTTTAGATACATTACGAATCGTCAATCTTTCAAGACGTGTTCTGAGTTCATCATCCGACCTTGTAGAGACACATTTCTACGCTGGGGTGACGGAGGTGTTGTGTTGCAGCTTCACAAAGACCTCGAGGCCACTGACAGATGGGTGCAGCGGTTCCTCATAATGGAGCACATCACAAACGGTCCAATCAAAAACCATCACAAATCAGTTTACTAACAGCATGTCATGCCAATGGAGAATACACATTTTCAGATAACCACACATCTCTGATATAGACTTAATACTGAATTAACACAGATAGCCATACACATATAAGGCTGCAACAAATGGCTTTCTATCAGTTTGTTAATCATTTACTTATAGTTTCTTCTTCTTCTTCCTGACAACTGTCCTCTAATAAAGGCAGGAAATGCTTAAAAAAAGAAATCTGCCAAAAAATGCAGGGTTTGTCAGATTTATTGCTCCAGTTTGCTGCTCTGCAATTTTCTCCTTATATCTGCCAGCATATGCCAATATCAATATATCTGACAGGCCAAAATTGGCAGATAATGTCAGCCTTGCCAATGTATCAGTCAGGTTGCAGTGCTGCAGTAATTGTTCTGTCACAAAATATGTAGCCATCGTACATATGAGTATATTTTGGTAGGGGATAAGTGGCCACAGTATAATCCACTGTTAGATATTTTTTATTTTTGATAAAGGGGTTATTGTGGATTATCAAAACTTCTACATCTACCTGACAGCCTACACCTGGAAGCTACAGACTCTCTCCCTCACACACACTCACACACACTTATTTGCCACTACATGACGACCTGCCGCAATCACACACATACACACACAGACCAGATTATGCATGAAACCCCCCGCTGACATCCTGTTGGCTCTCCACGGGCAACAGTAAACGGCGTCATTAACACAGTGGTAATACAGCCCGTCACCGCACCCATCTGAGACAGAAATGTCACCCTCATCGCTGTCCGCTGGCTCCACTCTCAATTAGACTGCAGGGTTTCTTTAAGGAATACACAAAATATCATATGCTTGCGCACACACACACATATACACAGTGCCATATTCTTTTAAGCCACTCACTCATAATGGTGTTCAGGTGCCGGGTAGGGAGCCTTGTATTGAGAGTTGATGATTTAGTTGTCTGTCTTTCTTTTTATAGTGTTTATCCTATCATTTGTTGGCAATTTCCTCTTTTGCTAAGTGCTTTTGAAGAATGAGTGCAAGCGGTACACTGGGAGTTGGGGGTGTCGAAGGGAGGAGAGGACTCAGTGAGGGAGTGTATTAAGCACTGCAGGTAGAAACTGCTGTAATTACACAGCACACGGACACTCTTTGTGAGACACTCGCACACGCTAAGACGAAATGACTTTACAACTGGCAACCTGAGCAACACGCAGTGGCACAAGTTATAGATTCACATCTTTTTAAAAGTAGTGGATAAACTGGAAGACAGAAAACACCAGATTACAAAATCATCTCGACACTTAGCTCAGAGCTGATATGATGGGATTGTTTTAAAATGGATTATGTGCGCCTTTTGTATGCTCACGAACACGAGCGTGTTTTCATTCTGCGCTATTGATTCTCCGTTATTCAGGACAAACAATGCTAAAGAGGAGCGTTCAGAGGAAAATCGATCGGAACATTATTTCCAAAAAGCAGATTATCAATGATCCAGTTATCCCAGTAGTTGATGAGGCTCCATGTCTGTTATGTTTACTGCAGTGATACCAGACGTATCAATCATGTTGTTACCAGAATATCCTCTAACATTTTCCTCCCGTTTCTCTTGAGCTTCGTTCTCCTCCAAGCTCAAACCTGAAGATTGGTCTCACCTGCCTCTTTCTTGGCTTCTTTTCCCTCCAGCATGGATGTGCAGGGAGACTATGATCCATGTGATGCCTCAGGATTCATCAGGATTAATGCTGTCAGGTTAGTAGACTTTGACCCAGTGGTTGTACAAAACAGTTCAAACTGTTGGTTAAAAGGGACTTGATCTTCGTACCTTGACTTTGAATCTTCTTCCTGCTTCTTCTCCTCCACAGGTTAAGGGAACACCATCGTTTGCAGGGTTTCTCCAGCACCAAGCAGTAACTGCTGTAGTTCTGTCACCAGCTTCTTCTCTCCAGGGTGTCTTAAACAGTAGTAGGTTTAGACTTTGTGCCTCTATTGTGTACCTTTTGCCTTATTGTCTACTGTTGGTTGCATTGCGTCGGAAACACGGTTGTAAAACTGTGTTTCCTAAGTAGTGAAGAGTGAAGGAAGAAAAATCCATGAAATGTAACATCAGGACAGTTTGAATCAGGTGTAAAGATCATTGTTAAAATATATTGTGGATTAGCATTGTAGTAATACGTGTTTTTTTTTCCTGAATTTGTCCCATCCTTGGCATCAGTAAGTCAGTATCCGGACACAAATATTAAAAGTAGGTTTCAGTTTCAGAAATAAAATCAAGTGACTCGTGATTTATTTTTCCTCATCAGTTTACATGCAAACACAATGGTGATTCGAGTCATCCCATCAATTTGAATGTGTTAATGATTAATAGTTCATGTCTTTGGCAGATAGCCTATTTATTAATGCCTGCCTGTTTAACTCTCCGGGCTGTACAGTCACTGCCCCGTGAAGGCTGCAGGGCAGCGAGGACACCGTATCATATTTACAATATGTAGATGAAGCGGTGGCGGTGCATGGGTTTGGCACAGGCGAAAGTCAACATGGTGGCTCGCTGACAGCCACTAGAGCAGAAGAAATGAGGCCATTTCTGAGCTCAAATGGCACAAGTCAGATGGAAGGAGAACCAATTGGCCACGTATGTATATTTCCCTGCACCGTATGGGGTCTCGTGAGAGAACAGAGGAAAGAGGGGGAGGCATTTTACAGGTAATTGTATCATTCTTTTGTTGTCCTAGAATGAATTTCCTGTCCCTCAATTTATATTATTTGTCAATATGAGGACATATTTGGCTATTATGATGCGCTGTAGAATTTAATGCACACTAACATCAAATTGAGAGTTGCAAGCTCACAGTCGCATGACAGCTGCACAGACAAGTGATGAACGTTTTAGGCTCTGACAATCAGCACCTCTGTCGTTTAAAGCAACCAACACAATGGGCAAATTTCCAAAGATACTATATGTACAAACTGCATGTTTATCAGTCGCACAAAGCTGCAATATTGTTGTATGTGGCAGAGCAAACAGCCTTAAAACTTGTAACACATCAGTTCGACCAGAAGATCGACAAACTTGACCATTAAATTAAACTGAGCGACACATTTGACCCCTGAAAACCCTGATAAATCCCTCAAGCAAATGGAGGCTTTTTTTGTCTAAATCCCACTGCAGAATTGCTGATTTCCCTGTCCACTTCAGTTTGCTCCATACAGCATCACCCATCAGTCTGTCGGACACAGCAGCTGTTTCTGTGTGTACCTCTTCCCCGATCCCCACCACTGAAAGATGTCAGTCCTACATTCAAGTGCTGGGTACCATGCGGGCCTCAAGGTGGAGTCCACAGGCACAGGAGACCCCCTGCCAGGTCTAATGGGCAATGAGGGATCCTCGGACCCTTTCAGTCCTTAAAGAGCCCCTCAGCCCCCGCTCAATTACACGGCAGGCGTCTCAGCCTTTGCCTGGTCAATTACCAGCCAGCCCCTACATTTACTGTCGCGCACACACAGGTTGCAAGATAATCAGTGTCCAAAATTGCTCGGTTAGAATGAAGGGATGGATGGAGAGGTATTCAGATTAGTCAGTCAAGCTGAAGGGGAGGTAGGAGGGATGGGGACAGCTATCAATCTCAATCTGGCTTCAGTGGTTGGAGGGGGAGGATCATAGTGACCTTTCAAATTTATTTCTGGAAAGATATGATCCCGGGAAAGATTTTTACCGATGTGAGAGCTGTCTTGAGCGATGTGTGCATTTGTTTGTGGGATAGACAGATGTTTTTTAAGTGAGGTCCTTAGACTCTGGTCTTAGTTTTATTTAAGCACAAACTTCTCTACACAACTGGCTGTGCGTGCATGTGCGTGCCTGGATCCACATCGACTTCCCCGCTCGTCTACCACATCTCATATTCCATCCACCTTCCTCTCCCGCCTACCTGTCTACCCAGCCAGCCAGGTATGAAAACTGGCTGACACCTGACCAAGGGAATTAATCATCCTTGACCCTGGACCAATTACCCCTCATTACCCACTCTGTGTCCACCTCTCAGGGGAGAGCCATGTAACAATAGCGCAACATGAAAGTTGGCGGCATCACAGGACCGAGCCCTAATGGACACTCCTGTGCGACCGTGTCTCTTCAGGAGGCCAGGTCGGCTAACCTTCAAGTCCTTGTCACTCTCCGACAGCACACGTACAAAGGAGGCTATTGTTCAGGATCAGGGTCTATGACCTTTTGAGATGAAGTGCAGAGGGCCGCTGGCGATGAGAGCCATGTAACCATGCCAGAAGTGGATGATCGAAGGTCTGGAAGAGCGGGAAAGTGTACAGACACTGACAGTACTATTTTTCTTCTGTTTAATTGGTGCCACATTTTAATAAGGCAGCCTTTTATAAACGGTTTTAAGACTTGCCAAAAGTTTATTGATATGTTATAAGGTGTTGTTAAGAACAACTTCTGGATCATCAGACTGTGGAAAAATCCTAGTGATGAATCCTAATGATTTGATGATCCGTTGGGTTTTCCTCTAACGACACTATAACACTGATTTTTATGTTTTTATTCAGAATACCTCAACACCTCTTGAATGGACTGCTGTGACGCACAGTACAGAAGTTTATGGTTCCCAGAGGATGAGCTGTAAAAGCTCCTGACTTTACATCTATCACCATCATCAGGTTAAAACGTCTGTGTGTCCCACACTAGTACCTGCAACACTAATGACATTCAACAGTCTCAACTGTACTTTGTATTTAGAGCTAAGTATTTCGCATGGAAACACACTAAACTAGGGTGGTAAACATCAACACGCTAGCATTATCATCTCTTCAGAAACTGAAATAAACAACCCGATGACCTTGCATTCTGCCAAGGGATAATAACGCTAGGGCTTTCTAAACACGCTTAGTTCAAACTCCAAAATCACCAAATTATGGCTGCCAGGTTTTTTGTTTTTTTTAATGAGCAACAGTGATCTTCATTTGAGGGGGCAAAAGGAAAGCATTCACTGAACAAAGCACATCAGAATGTCTTTTACCCATCAGAATATTTTGTGGTCATTCAATCTGTGCTCTTCATCCACCTGTCTGTGTGGAAAAGGTTCCCATGTTCACTGACCTCTCCTCTTAAAACACAATGAGACAGGAACAATGACCGTGGGGGGTTAATTACCACCAGTTAGAGGCCGAAGTGGCTCTCCACCACTGTGGTTTGTGTAACCCAAGCCCAGTGAGCTGTATCGAGGCTCTATTGTAATGTCAGTCGCCCTGTCTCTGGTCCTTTTCCACATTCCAGATTTCTACATTTAATACAACTTGTGCATAGAAAATTATCTGAACATTTGCTACTTTAGATATATTCAACATTTTGCGTAAGTACTTCAGATAACTGGACTTACTTTTCGCTATTTCTGCTGTCATATCTTATTTTATTTGTGCGTGTGTTAAGAACACACAGAGGTATCTCAATAAACTGTCAATTGCTCCTTGTTTCTGAACATTTCACTTAATCCTACTTTACTTAGCAGGTGAGGGGTTAATGGACTGGTCCCCTGAGGTTTGTGCAGAAAGCTAATGGGCCTGGCAAAGATGATGAGGTCACTCTTATTGCTGAGAAATAATGAGCAATTTTCAGACCAGGATAACATGTCAATACTGTTGGCTTAATATAATACATTATTTATATTTGTACTTATCATATCCATGGTCAGCACTAGATGAAGTAGGATACGTAGTAATAATCAGAGGATGGACTGCTCATATTGTGTGAAGATGTGAGGCTGAATGAACAAACTTTTATTAATGTGATGTCTGAGTTCGACTAAATTATGATTATGAAAGTGACTCTGCAAAAACACTGGCGATTGGGGACTTTGCATCAGCTGGGAGGGGAATAGTTGTATTCATTTGTTAATTAATACTGTGGCTCAGATAGCTTGTTGGGTTAATGTCACTCACGTACTCAAACAGAGCTGATTTGTCCTAATATCTGAAATGTCCTCTTCATTCATACTCCTGAAACTTGATCTCCTCTACGACATCAAGAGGCCATCTGTGAGGAAGCATCAAAATAAAGCAGGATACATTTGCCTTCCAGGCTCACTAACATCCATGGATCCTGAGTGTGAGTGCAGGGTTTTTCCTTGATGTTGAAGCCTATTTTCTGGTGTCAAAGGACACCCATACACTGATGTCCTTAAGATCTATAGACAGATGGGACCATTACGGTCAAAGCCCCTGGCTTTGTTTGGCCTGAGTTGGTGATGAAATATTGATGGAAAAATAGAAATATTTTGCCTGCTGCTCAATGTTGCCCATCTAAAAGGGTTAATGAGTGTGAGGACTTCCCTGTCTCCTGTTACAACAAAATGTAGCTCAACTACCCACTAACATTGACTAGTCTGTCTGCAGGCTATATGGGGCTAACAAGAATCGATAACCTTTTCACTGCAGGATTAAGTTACCCTGGTATAATTGCTCTAGTAGCTGAATTTGTGGTTAGGTTGAGTTGTAGGTTGCTAACCTTTTGTCATTTTCCATCTTAAATGGGAACACTTAACAGAATAGAGCGGTATTTTGGGAAATATGCTCATTTGCTTTCTTGAGAGTTAGATGAGAACATCGATAATCTCATGTCTGTACATTAAATATGAAGCTACAGCCTGCAGCCTGTTAGCTTAGCTTAGCACAAAGATTGGAAAAAGGAGGAAACAGCTGGCCTGCTCTGTCCAGAGGAAACAAAGTTGCCTTCGAGCACCTATAAAAGTCACTAATTAACATGACTCCTGCCTCTGGCTTCATATTTGACATTCAAGTTAATGTGAAGTGGGTGCTACTGAAATGAAAACATTAACTTTGTATAATGTTTTTCTGTTACTAGCAATTACAGCATATTTGTTTTAGAAACAACGGTATGTAAAATCCAGTCTAATGCAGTGTACATTTGGTAAAAAATCAATCTACATACTGTGATTATTCACTGTAAAGTCAGCACTTTTAGAGCAAATACCTTCATGAAGCTGTATTTATTTCTACATCACCTCATAGCTCAGGGAATCACAAATTGCTTACTGTTAGTTCACAATGTTTTTAATTACTCATTCTTGCACTCCTACACACTCTCCTGAAAGGTAACTCTTTTACTGGACTCACCACATAATACAGACCCTAATGTAATGAAAGTGCTTTCACTTGGTCTTAGTCAGCAGCGACTCTGTGCACTTCAGTAGCTTATACATTATTTGGCTGTCTGTAATCCAGATCCGTGTGGCAGGATAAACAGCTGTGTCAGTCTGCCACTTGTCTGCAGAGAGATCATTTGCCAGCTGTTCAAACCTGTTGAGCCTGTTGGCTTTGAACTGCCTGTTCCTTCTTCATACATATAGACCTGCAAAAAGACTGTGGCTGTATTCAAAACAGCCTACTATACTAGCAGTGGGTATTGATTTGGCCCAAATGTAGCAAGTAGTATGCAGTATGAACACAAAATCAAAATCTGTGATACACCAGAAATACCCAGATGTCTAACTGATTCTGCAAAAATCTGTAGCATGCATCGCACCGTCCATCTCGGCTACTGTGTCCCACAATGCAAAATGATGGAGGGGTCATAACAACCAGACCAGGCCCACAACTGAAAGATATTCTTAATTTTCATACTGCTGATATTCTGCCATTACATTAAATTTTTGATGTATTTTATTGACTTTGTGCTTAAATGCTAATGTGAGCATGCTAACAAGCTCACAATGCTAAAGCCCACATGCTTATGTTAAGAGGATATAATGTTTAACATGTTCACCATCTTAGTTTGCTAGCATGCTAACCTTTGCTAAGGCTGATGGGAATGCCATTAGGTTTGCAGGTATTTAACCTAACCAGATCATTATTGGACAAATTAAAATTATGACCAGAAGATCAGGGATCGCCAAAGTTATTGCAACTCATTTTGAGGACAGCATGAACAACTGTGCCATGGCAATACACCCAACAGTTGTGAAGACATCTCATTAAAAGCAGCCTGCACTCAGCCTCAGTCTGCTGGCTGGTACACCAGAGTCAGAATGTCTGTGCAAACTTTATCACAGTCCATCTAGTAGATTGTTGAGATATTTATGTCTCTACCAAAGTTTTGGACCAACCAACGAACAAACAGACAGAAATGGCCATCTCCAGAGCCACGGCCATGAACCACCTTCACCATTACACCCTCCTCCACTTCCCCTGAGGCAGCAGCAGAAATGCAGCATGCTGATCTCAAATCAATAGATTTATCTCCTTCATTTGAAAGGGACTTGGCTAGTGCCTCTCCCCTTCCCCTCCCCTCCCAGGGGTCTACTGGTGGGGTTTGTTTGCTGGAACACAGTCTTTTATGTTCTTCGATCTGTTGGTCTGCGTGATGGCGAATGGATGAGAGGCCTATCAGGTTCAAGGTGGCTATCCTGGTAGCTTTGCCTGCCCCACTCTCAGTGAATCCCTTGGATGATCTAAATGTTTAATAGCGCTGGTTATGTGGTTGTTATGGTGTGTTATGATGGATGGTAATGCAGTGTAGGTTCTTTCCGATGCTGTCTGAATTACACCACAGGGTATGCAGGCTGGTTGGGATGGGTGTTTAACTGGCCTTCATGAGTGAGCCTGTAGCAAATATGATGTAGAATTATATTTAAAGCAAAAGGATTTTCTTCTTTGTGATCCTTTTTTAGTGCTTTTACTACATCCTTTAAACATACTGATTAGGTGCAGCAAGCAATACATATTATATGTGTTTTTCAATACATCCAATTTTCCTGCCCTAACTACCTTACAACATCTACACTGCCACCCCCCACACTGCACAGCAACTTTAAAATAAAATGCAAAAATGCCTTGAAGATAACAGAGAAAAGTAGAAATTTCATAACAAATACATAAGTTAATGAATGAAAGGAAGCTGTGAGCCCATTTCAGGAGTGGAGATTCAGCCTTCAATTATTCACCTTATCAGCTACAGAAACTCACATATTGAGGGAAAGTGGAGATTTTCATTACATAGCAGTCAAGCCGGCAATATTTGTTGTTGTTTGTGAATTGATACGATAAGAGAAAATCAGCATTCAAAAGAAAATAAAAGAAATGATTTATGCCACATCAGAATGTGTTTCACACACAAAAAAAACATTTTCTGGCATTTAAATATGGCCTCAATAAGTTTAGAAAGCCTGCCTCAGACAAAAATAAAAGCTGAAGGATTTTTCATTACAGTGCCTTTAATGTGCCACACTGACCGTGGCGCTGACTGTTCCCGATCCATGGCAATAAATAAAGCTTGCCTTGTGTCTGATGGACAGCCCTTCAAGATTTGTGCGCCTTTGTTTGCATGAAATGAGGAAGACATGTTTTGCTTCCTGGGCCCTGTGGATGTATTGCCACCAGCCGCTGACTTTGGTTGAGCATTACTTGCCGCTTTGCACCTCAGTGAGTATGAGCGGCACAGCAGTAGGTGAGGGTTTTATCCTGAAAGTAGACTCAACAGCAGCAGAGTACATCAAAGATAGATTCCACTTTTAAAATGCCTCAGACCCCCATAAGCTGTGGGTTTAAAGTGCTGAAAAGAATCACAACACCGCTTTGCTTTGGATGAATAAAAAAAAAAAAAAATGTTCTGTCCATCTCTGCAACACTGCCTGCTGATGTGCTTTTATTTCTGTCATGCCTGGTGTTTGGATTTGAACGGCACCTCATGTCATCCTTAAGAAAGTCTTTTAGGTGGCTCGTTGTGTGGTCACAGCAGAAGAATTACCTGCAAAACACTCTTTGTCAGCTCACTGTGCAGAGAGCTCACAAACAAGACCATTTAGCTATTATTTCCTCTCAGTCGCAGATACGCACTGCAAAGCAAACGTTTATCAGAAAAAATGGGTGACGGTGGGAGAGGAGGAAAATAGGACAGGTGGAGAGAGAGGGGCCAGGAGAGAGGGATGGAGGAGGGAAGGGGGGTGACTGGAGCCAGGGAGGGGTCATGGTGTCCCGGTGGAGAGAAATAGTGGAAAACATCCGTAATTTTCACCGCGGGATCCCATGTAATTGAGTCATTTAAAATACAGATACAGAGCTGAATCAAAGCAAAGTGGCTGGAGGAGGAGGAGGAGTAGGCTGCAAAGTAAAATGGAAGAGAGGTAAAAAAAAAACAAAAAACAAGGAGGTAGAAGTGTGTGCATCTCCCATTATTGGACAAAGCTGGTCTGTTTATCCTGTTCATCTGTCAATCATCTCTTCCCAGACAAGATGTTACCTGTCAGAGATTTTTGTTTGTTTGTTTGTCCTTTATGTTACTCTGTCAACACCCCATTACACCAGTGCTTCCTGTGCTCTTTGTTCACACACTCTCCAATTTTTATTTCATTTTTTGCAGTACACACACTTTTTATCTTCCCTCCCTTTCATTTTGTTATTTCAGTCTTTCCCTCACATATTCTGCTTCCAAATGTACAGTTTGTTTTTCTTATATATGTCACATATTCATATTTTATTCCATAGACAAAGATTCAAACAGAGTTAGCAAATTTTATGTGCATGTTCCTGAATCGGTGCAGAAGATCTGACCAAATGTCTGGGCTGAAAGATGAAGGCAATTTGTTGGGTTGTAGTTGGGGAAAGTAGTGGTTATGGTTAGAGTAAGTCTCCAAGAAATGAATGTAAGCCTATGTAATATCCCCAAACATCATGGAAACACAACATTTGTGTGTGTGTGTGTTTGGGGAGTCATGGGGGGTACAAGTGCACATGTTAGAATGTTGTATAAAGCCTTACATTAGCCGCTACTAGCATAACACACCCAAATCTTGACCAAACTGTCAGTGCTCATGTTGCGTTATGGGTAATGTAGGCACCAGGTTTTGACAAGGAAGCAGAACGTGTGGAATAAAACGGAGTGCAGCGCTAATTTAAAAAAAGAAAATCAAACTAAGTAAAGTATAAAATATACTAAAATATTGAAACTATCAGAACAAATTTAAAATAGAGCACAGAACAAATCAAGAAATGATTTAAAAGGTGCCACAAATTTGGTTTGGCCAATATGTTTTTCAAATAAGAGAGGTAATAATATGTCAGAGCCACTACCTTTTTATTCACTGCCTTCCTCTGCATGAACAATATGCTCCTGAATGAAAGCTGTGCTGGGATACCTCAGAGGTCCCTGGATGAAACACTATCCGTTTCTTGAATCCTGTCTTTAGAAATTTACGGCCAAAGCAAAACCGTGGCAATTATAAAGCAATTACAGTTTCATATGGCCGGTTCTTTTGAGACTGAGGAAGAGAAAGGAGGAGGTAAAAGCTCAGTAGTTAAAAAGAATAAGTGTGCCAATATTGATGTTCCTTTTTTCTAAATCCTCCGTTGTCCAGCTGGGCATGTATTCCACTCGCCTGACCGCAAAAACATCACATTTTCACTTCATTAAAATGAAAATGAAAGGAAAAATAGATCAATTACTCAGCCTTGGTGGTGATTTCTTGAACTTTTCATTCTTGAGAGACCAAACGTTGCACATGCGCACATGCATTTCGTTGACGAGCGGCCTCACAGGTTTTGTGACAATGAGTCCTGGGAACAAGAGTCTATTCTCTGCAAGACAATGACAGAGAGGAAGCTGTGTTTGTGTGTGACACTTGATCAGTCTGCTACGGTAACCACAGCTCCACATGCACACACACACACGCACAAACACACACTAACTCAGCTCCCAATGCTTGACTGGCAGGACGCCAGACACCCACACCTGCTTGAACTGCCTTTACTTTCTAGGCTGTTTGACCAGACCAGATTATCTATGTGTGTGCGTGTTCTTGCGTCCATGCTCATGTATGCATCATCTGGCTGTATGTGACGACCACCACCTGACTTACCCTTTGATACCAGAGCCCTGAAATCATTTCCCAGCCACCCTGAATACATTGGACAGCACATGGTAGCAATATGTTAGGGCCAGGCCCGGGATCATACTTCAGTCATGCTAAATTGGAGGTCTTCATTTAGAGGTGCTGGTCTGGGAACAGCCTTCAGCTCCCACTTAATTTCCCTGCTTCTTTTTTGGAGGTGATAACATGCCCAGGGGCTGACAAGGCAGGGAAATTGATATCTGCACGGATGTCTGTAAGACGCAACAAGCTGATCTGCTTGTCTCAGGCTCGAGGTCAATCATGCCTGTTCGAGCAGCTGCATGGGCATGTTGCATATAAGTAACCATAGTGGGAAACATTTAAGTGTTAAGAAACAGCACATATGTTATCAAAGTGATCATAAGCTTCAGGCTACATTTCCTCTTATGTTGTTTACTTCATATCCTAAAATTTTTTGGACATAAGAAGATCTGACAGATTTGAGCCTTTAATATCACCAGAGTGGAGGCATCACTGTCCATCATTAAGGCAATTATCCTGATGCATTGTGCTGAAGAAAATCTTAATCTTAAATAAATCTGAACTGTTTCTAACTCTGCTGGACCACACAGTCATTTCAGTCCTTCCTGGTCGGCTTTGCTCATTGAGGTTGGGATACAATTTATGGCGCAGGAACTATTTTGCATAAACAGTTTGGAAATTTGCAGCAATTTTACTTTCTTCTGTCTGGCTGCTGGCATTTTCCAGATGTGCAACAATAGATGTTTCCACATGTGCAGCAAGGGAGAAAGCCAGTATTCCTCAATGTTCATTTTGTTGTGTCAGATGGGAATTTTTTTGATTCTGTCAAGATTGACTGCAATGTTTGGACCGATAGAGAGCAAAAGTCAGTTTAAATTATCTGTGTGGCTCTGAAGAGTGAGCTGTAAGATGTTTGTTGGCTGAAATTAAAGTTTGCTGATGTTTTCCAGTGTTTTGTATTCTATTATACATCTTATTTCAACAGTATTTCAGTGACTGTATTTCTGTGCATGGGAAGTATAGTCTGAAGTATATCAGAATCAGTATCTTCTTAATTGGCCGAGTGTGTCTCCACATACATAGAACATTTATAAATTACATATATTATAAATTGATAAATTGTTGATTGTTGTGATGTTCGATTCAGGGTTAGGGTGAGGGGGTTGCTTCTGTAATGTGAGGATTAGCTGTTTGTTCTCTGTTTTGTAACACTGAAATCTTAATATCTTTGAGTTTTGGCTGTAAAACATTTAAAGATTGTGCTCTGGGAAACTGACAGGCATTTTCTACAGTTTTGCTGAATGATTAAAAACGTATATATTTTATATATAAATCAAATATATTTCAAACCGATAAAAAAATACAAATCATAATCGCTATTTATATTATGTTTATGTTATTTTGTATGTGATATGTTAGAAAAATATCCCCTGTTGTAGTATTGATGTTTTTCTTGACTATACGTGATCTTCGATCAACTCGCGAGATCATCTGGCTCGCGGAGCTTTGGCTTGGCACGTGTGCTTTTTTTTTTTTTTTTTTTTTTTTTTTTTTTAAGTGTGGCTCTCAGCTGCCGAGGCGGATGATGATGATGGCGGAGCTGGTTCAGGGACAGGCCTCGGTGGCTCAGCCCGGAACGAAAGATGACTTCGCAGACACGATACGCCGGGTCCGACAGGTAAAATGTTCTTCAGCGAACCCAGGTGTAGCGCTTTTGGACGACAAACAGCGTGTTTGCATGTGGAGCAGGGCAGGACTTCGGTCGGGGCACCCCGGACCCCCTACTACAAACACTCCTCATGCACCCAGCAAGCTAGCAAGCTAACGTTAAATAGCCGAGGCAGCGTAGTTGAGAGGACAGATTAGAGTTTACACGGGACAGAAGACGCGTTAAATAACAGTGTCAAAACTGTCCAAGCGACCAGACAAGTCGTGTCACACAAAAAACACGAAGGCCTTTTATAATGTCCAAGTTTGTATAACTTTAGTAAGTTAAGCCGACACACAGCAACCTGTTGTCAAGTCACAGAAGTTGCCTTTAGCTTAGCTTGCTAACTTACTACCACAAGTTTGATACCCTGCAGCTTGACCCACAACGTGACGAAAGCTAATAACGTTATTTAGTTCAAACATGAAGCCCGAACAACCGGGCTGTCTGACACGCTTTCAGAAAGTTAGCTTGCTAGTTCTGGAAGTCCCATTTAGCTCAAGTATAACTTGTTGCCCCAGTTTAACACACTGTCAGTAATCACATGCAGTCCTAACGTATAAACTCCCTTATTCCCCTTCTTTAACTTTATGAGAAGCTTGTGCTTGTAGTTAGCTTAGCGTGTCTTTCGCACAATAAAACATCCCAGTAAGCTAGTTGTGCTGTGCTAGCTAGCATGTGTGGTACTGTGTGTCCTAACAGGCAGCGTTGGAGAAAGGCCATGTAATGTAACGTCATCTGTTCAAATAAGCCCCCCTCCACTCCTCCTGTTGAGCACACTTGGATTTTTCCATGCCTGGAAAATACCTAAAAACTTAATTGAAAATACAACCTGCATTTAACTGCTGCCCTGTTTAATGATATTGCCTAGTTTCACATATGACTGTGGCAGAGATAGCCACTGTGGTAGGCTACGATATGAGCAAAAAGTAGAGCTGTCTTCATGTTGTTATAGAAGATTGCCACTGACTGCAGTTAATACTGCCTAAATTGGACTTTAGTCATACAGCTACTGTTTGAGCTTTCCCCTGTGTAGATTATAACGTAGGTATAAAAACATAGTGTGCATGTGTTTATCCCTTAATTTGTTTAATGGTAAAAAGATCATGCACAACAGATACAGAGTTTAATGCACATCATCAGTAAATGTAATTTTCATTACACCTTGATAAAAACATGATATGTCCATGGCCATAAATGTAGTTATGATGCTTTTAAAGCCCTCTACTTTTTCATGTTTGCTCACAGTATCTCAAATGTGATAGAACTAAAACTACCACCAGAGGAGGAACGTTTGACATTGGCCTCTTAACAGTAACAACAAGTAGGACATAAGAGATTTGATTGTAGGCATCAACCTTTTATCATCAGGAGACCATAGACACTGATGGTCATAGTCACCAGCATCAACATCAGAATGAATCACATATTAACATTTATGAAAAGCTACTTATGTTGGCCACATTTTGTTTGTGGCTGATGTTTAATTGTGGATATTAGTTTTCCACTGAGTTAGCATGCAAGTGCCTGTATGTACTTCATAGAAAAGGGAAGTAATCCTGCTTTTTTTTTTTTTTTTGTTTGTTTTACTCCCTTGTTATGACATCGATGTGGCATAAGTTTGAGGGATGGGAAGTGGAGGCCTTGTTTGAAGGCTTGTTTACGCTGTGCGTGGTGTTAGTTGTCACAGATGCAGCAGTTACAGGAGTCACCTGCTTTTGTGTACGCAGAGCAGCCATGAAAGTGACATTTAATCTGGAAGCTGCAAAGGCTAAAAATGCTCTGCAATGCAATTCATGTTAACTGTTGGGGGGTTTTTAAAATTTTTTTTTTATAACAGTTACTAGATCAAACAAAAGCAAAGCACACAACTGTGTAGAGGGCCATTAACTCATTAGTGTAACTCAGCAGATGATGGCCTTTGCAGTAGACCTCCCATTTGTTAATTATTACATTTTGCCTGCTTCTGCTTGCCACTTCTGGTATGTTATTTTTTTTCTCGGTGTATGAATAGTCACGAGTAGTGCAGATCACTGATGAAACAGTTATGCCACAGCACCCAATGGACGTGGTGTTCTTGGACCCTAAATATAAACTATGCATACTTTCATTCCCATGTGACTGCATGTCACATGATTTAATTTGTCTTATTTTTAGACAAATCCAACTTTTAAGTACATATTTAAGGCTTAAAGTATGAAACCTGACTGAGTGTTAAAGGTCTTTTTTCCTTCTACATATTCGCTCAGCAAAGATTGCATTCAAGAAGTGAGTTAGTCTTGGAGGCCAGTCCACAGTGGTGTTTACCCAGAGGCCTCAGTGGACATCGAAGGGTTCCTACTGCAGGACAGACAGTTTGCCACAAAGTCCAGCAGACTGCCTGACTGTGAACCCGACCTGACTCCTGCGGGACACCTCTGTAGCAATATGTCTATGTGCATGCACATGCATGTTTGATTATATGTAGCGCACTCAGACAAAATAAATGTGGGTTTTCTTAGTTATTTTAGGTTATTTGATCCTTTGAGCTGCTTTATATGTATAGTCATAGTGCTATTCTTAATAAAAAGACATTTCTGTTGAGGCTTAGTGACCCAACTAAACCGTAATTCATTATGTGTGCAATGTCGACACTAAACCATTTAAAATGATGAAAACAACTCATATCCACAGTAGCATTTCAAGGCCATTTTCATAGACTTCTGGACGCAGTGAAACATCTCTACAGGAAAACAGCTAGTCTCATCCTGTTGACCCTTTGTTCATCCCCTCTGTGATCACCTTTACCTTGTTTTTAATGCAACAATCAAATTCACCGTTGAGTTCAGTGTACAGAAATATATAAAGTATGTTGTCTGACATGGGAACAAATAAGACATTGTGATTGTATCACAGCTCATAAATACTTCATGTTCTGTACTTCAACCAGCAGTCATTCCCAAGATGCTGCGCTTTGATGCTGATAAAATCTGAATTTTACTATCGCAGTGTCTAACTAAATCAGGACTACATCTACAGGGCAATGACACACAGCTGTTCAGTGCTCAACATCCAAATTGCAGTAAAAGTAAAATTTGTCACAACATGCCATTATAAATGAAGCATTGTGGTGCTACAGTGATGCCCCGACCCACAAATCATATTCTCCAGACGCAAGGGAACATGCTTGTTTGATATACACCCCAGCAAAAATCACATCACTTTTATGTTTTTTCAGTGAAAAGTAATGCAAACGTTGCCATTCCCACTAAAATTGTGGCTCATATCAGAATTGTAATGTGATTTTTTTTTTCGGGGTTTTTTTTGTGTTCAGCCCTAGCTTTGCAAACGCTCTGGTTTCCTTTCATTCATACAAAAGCACAAAGCTGGCATTTTAAGATTTCTCCACCGAGGACATTGTTTTCGGAAAGCTCAGGTACTACACCCATACTGTTACGCACACAGCTGATAAAACAGGCAGGTGATTGGTGTGATACTTCTCAGATATCTGCCAAACATTAGTGAAACAAAACACAGAGAAACACTGATATCACACAAAGTTTGAGCATTTTCTTGAGTATTGGCTTCATCTAAAATGATTTTCGGGCTGCTTGACATACGTAGCTGTAGCAGTGTTATGGAAAACAGCTACCCCACACCTTCTTCCTTTTCTGCCTCCTTATTTCCATTGCACCCCTCTCTCTTCCATGGGTGGGCTCTGAAGTAGATAATCATCCCTGAAGGTGATGGAAGACTCTAATTGCCGTCACTATATTTTCATAGCGTGAAAAAAAAATTCCAGTCAGGCACAGATGTCAATTTAGTGTAATTTTCTGAAATGCTATACTTTTGTATGGAGAGGTGGCAGATTAACAGAGAGTGGAAAGTGCTGTTGCTGCTCTCATGCAGCGTAACTGAAGATTTACATGTCCATCACTACAGAACATGGGCATCTACTTCAGGTTGTCATAGACATAGACAGGTTTTGTAGGTAAGCTGCAATGCAAATTAGTGCACTCTTCTTGAAGTTGTGTGCAGGGGTTGGACGCTTTCCATCACAACAGGAGAAATATGTGAAGAAATTGGCTTGGCTGGTTTGGCCAGAAATGTACAGTGATTGTTCCTTAGGCCAAAACTACTACAGGTAACATTACCATAAAATTTAATCAGGGCCTCTTTGATTGCACTCTGAACAAAACTCATCCATCCATTTTCCAGATTGAACAATTCAACGAGGCAATTAAGACAGTGCTAGCATCACTGTGACATAGTTCTGATGGTAAATATTTGGCCACCCCGGTTCGGTTTCAATAAGGAGCTGGAATTGTATTTTTTGTGTAAAGCTTTAGGTAGCTGCCATGCTTCTTGTAACTTCCACGCAACTCATCTCCTGGCAAATCCAGTCTGTTGAGAGGTTTCTGTGTGCCGTGATCTGTGTCATTTGTCGGTGAAAGCACGAAAAAGTTTGGTTAGCCGGTGAGAGGTGGCACATGACGGCTGCTTCAAGGAAAACACCACCACCAGTAGTCTCAACATGAACTGTAGCACGCTGCCTCAGGCTACGGTAGCATTGTACAAAGTGCAGTTTTCAGCTGCTGTCAAAAAGATAACACTCCCCACAACAGATGGCTTTGTCAAGGCCCAACTTCACAGCAAACTTTGTGCTTTTAAGAAGACAAGAAGAAAAGCAAATGTGTCACAGACATCATGACGGGCTGTCCGAGATTGTGTTGGAAAGGAAATGTATATTCAAAGAGAATCTCATCCCATATCTACTTTTCACCTTTATTCCATCTGTCCCGCTGTTGTGTATCTCCAGATGGCAGCCAAGATGGGAGGAGACCAGATGCCCAACATGAACAGTTCCTCTGCGGTTATAGACCCCACCCTCTATGGCTTTGGAGGCCAGAAACGTTCACTAGACAATGGTGGTAAGCCCTCAATTACACACACATAGTGCACATACCTTAGGTCTGCAAAATGCTCTGATATATTGGTATACATTGACAAACACTGTCAGAATCTTTTATCATGCTGAACAGGTATGCAGACACCTTCATAAAGACACAGTCCTGCTGTATAAGAGCTCTCAGTCTGTTTATCCCTTCACCATTGAAAGGAAATGCTCTAAGTGGCTTCTGCTTGTTCAAACTGTGTTTTTGTGTTCTTTTATGTCAAGTTTTGCTGCAACCTTATAAAGTCGAGCCTGAAAATCGGACTGAATTGCCATTTCATTGCTTTTCATTATGATGTCTGATATGTTGCCTTTTCCGTTTGGGAAAGGTTGTTATTTTTCCCTAACCAATCAGCAGCGAGTGACATAACCACCGTCATTTTCAGTCGAGACAAAAGCTGCAGCAGCGGTTGCTTTGAGCAGTTGCCTTTCAGTGTTTTTCATGCCGGTCGAAGAAATGTGCCAGTTTAACAGTCATTTCTGTATCTCAACATACAGCCTGTAAAGCTGCGTCAATCTCAGCCGCACCGACATGACAGCCCAAGTCTTTATCCTGCCTTACAAGCAGGGAAACAACCACTGAACTCAAAATCAGACTAATTGGCAAAACAATCAGACATCGGACCCTGAGGTCTGGAACCAAGCGACTATAACTGTGCCCAAAATGTGTTCGTGCCCAAAAGAAGTTTTAGCAAAGATTTCATCGACAATCATGAGCTAAATGGAAGCATTAGTGATCATATTCCGAAATTATGGAGAAAGCCAATTCCAAAAATGTTGGAATGTTTCATGTTTGACCTCATCCGCTTCATTGATTTTAGTAAATATCTGCTTATTCTGAATTTGATGGTAGCAGCCGATTCAAACAAGTTGGGACAGGAGCAAATAAAGACTGGGAAAGTTGTGGAATGCTCTGAAAACACCTGTTTGGATCATTCCACAGGTAAAACAGGCTCACTGGTAACAGGTGATAGTATCATGATTGGGTATGAAAGGGGCATCTTTGAATGATTAATGATTGCACTCTGTTTTTATTTCCGTTTCATACATGCACATACATTTGATAAACCATGACAGCATAATATGATATGAACATGACACGATAACGATAAAAGTAAGAGATTATGAAAGTGTACTTACATCCATATTTACTTGCTAGCTGACCCTTTGCTGTGTTTGTTGACGTTACCTTTATTTGTAGGTCAGTTAATGCAATAGTATGAACATCACTGTGAATGATTTTGTGTGTGTGTGATCAAATAAAGTATGTTTCTATTGTTGCCTACATGCACGTCCACAGTCACGTGCATGTGTGTTCACATGAGCAAAATCAACCACTCAGCCCACTCATAAAAACATTGATCCTTAGCACTACAAGTGGTCAACAACTCCACAAGGTACCATTTAAGCTTAACGTGATCTTAGGGAGGGATGATTAACAGTAAAGATGCCTTGCATAAGTATTCACCTGCCTTGGACTCTACATATTTTGTCATGTAATCAAAGCAAATTAAAATGGATTTTATTGAGGTTGCATGTAATAGTCCATAATTTTCGACATGAAATACACATAAAAGTGCCACAACAGCAAATCTACCAAGAGAAAGTCGTCCGCCTAAACTGACTGACCGGGCAAGGAGAGCGTTCAGAGAAAGATTCACAGCTCAGGTCAGAGAATCTGTCCACAGGACAACTATTAGTGGTGTACTCCACAAATATGGCCTTTATGGACGAGTGGCGAGAACAAAGCTGTTGCTGACCATAAGAAATCCGGTTTGGAGTTTGCCACAAGCTGTGTGGGAGACATTTCAAAACATGTGGCTGAAAGCTTGGCTGTGTTTGAGCTCCAGAAATGCTTGGGAAACTTAGCTTTCGTGGATGCCGTTGCACTACTTGAATAAAAGAGCTGAGGTACTGAAAAGCTATCTGCAGGCCAAGACCAAACTCTTGTCTCCTTTAAACAGTTTTAAACTCAGAATAATATGAGTGGTCACTGCCAGCTGCAGTGCTGGCTAGGTCTGACTTGTGTGTGTGTGTGTGTGTATGTATTGTTACTACTGCTCTATTTCTCCACTTGTTTGTCCGTTTTGCAGCTTCGTGAGTTGATTAAAAATTTGAGGATCTGTGTAGTTGTTGCACGACTGGCCGTAAAGCACAGAGCCATGGATTTGCGTGTGTCGTGGTTGAAGTATGGGACACTGCAGTGTAGTGAAAATAGTGTCATTCTATCATGCTGTGTCTTACACACATTTCATGGATTTGATCCATTTCATATGCATGAAGTGGAAACACTATTCATTTATACCGTCCTCCTCTTATCTTGTCACAGTTGTTTGTATGATAGTTGAGCCCTGAATGCATGGATAGATAAATTGTATGCAATTTTGGTTTAGGTTTGTTTGACGGACTGTTATTGTTTGTCCCGAGTTTTTCTCTGTCAAGGTTGTCCCACAGTAAGGGGCAGATACCAGAAATGGTATCTGTGTAGCGCTGCAGTCGGCTCTCTGCATTTAATTATCAACTGTACAAGTATCTAAATGGACTCAAGGCATTCACATTTTATCTTACAGTCCGGTCCTCGTACGAATTCACCTCCTGTTTTATATTCATAGCTGTTCCATTCTCAAGCGTTAACCCCGGTGCATTTCCAGAAGAAGTGAAATCGGAGCAAACAGCCATAAAATTGATTGAAGCTGCTAGATATCAACTCAGGTGTTCACGTCCATGGCAGCACATCCTCCACTGACCCTGCAGGGCCCTTGCTCGGTGCTACCTGTCAAAATTCAATTCATGACCAGCAGCCGCTGACCCGACTGCCGCCTCTCTCTCTCTGAACGGCTCTGATTGAAACACTCACTCAAAACACAGACCTGATTACCATGCTGGTGAAAGTCCCCTGCTGTGGGTCAGACACGGAAAACGAAGGACTGGCGGGACATTATCCATCTGCTCCCGTCCCCTCCAGCCCTGACTCACTCTTTTTCATTCTGCTGCTTCATCAGCCATCACGCAGCCGATCTAAAGTGTCCATTTTTAACCATGATCTCAGATTATTTCTCATGTGTTAATTGCTTTGCTTTCCTCTCACTTCTCTCAGTGGGGAACCACCTCGGTGCAATGGTACATCAAAGGTGAGCAGAGCGTACTCACATTTCTGTTTGTCTACATTTTAAAGCACTTTGCATGTATTCCCAGTATTTACTCTGTAACTCAGTTAAGTAGTCTTGAGATCCCTAATGGCTTGACTCCACCGGGCACGGCTGAATCACATGCTTGCTGTGATGCACTTTTGTTTAATTTCATCCTTTGCTTCGTAGCCCATCTGGAGCATTTCAGAAGAACAGATTTTTGCCTGCCTGATTTTGTTGATTTGGCGTCAGATGTAATCACTGTATGCTGTCACTGTTGGTGGATGTGGGTTAAGGTAGCTGGAAGGTTTTTACATATGGCTGCTATCAACAATTTTTCATTTATTAACCGTTTTCTTGATCAGTCTCGTAATTTATAGGTCTGTGAAATATCAGAAAGGCATGTTTAAAAAATGTTGGTTATAGTTTATCGGAGTACAATTTGAAAATTTCAAATAATTTACTTTCTCTCCCCAGCAGTCCTAAACCAAAGGATATTAATTTCACCATGATAGAAAACCAAAAAGTTTGAACCAGCAAAAATAACTTGATTTGATGTATCTGTTACCAGCGTCTCAAATGTGAATACTTGCTGGCTCCTTTCTGTGGTAGTGAACTGAATGTCTTTGGGCTTCGGATGTTGGTCAGACAAAACCAACGATATAAATAAGTCATTATTTTATTATTGTTTTGGGCATTTTTCAATGTTTTCTGCCATTTTATCATGAGATAATGAATGCAGTCACCAGTTGCAGCCCGAATCATTTCAGCTGTATTTTTTACATGCATGAGCTGGTTTAGAGAAAAGGGAGTCTAGTGTTTCAGATGCCTTTTGATTTTATTTTCTTTGGTCTGACAGAGTTATTGATCGTGTCCTAATCTCTCCCAGGGCTCTTGCGACAGAAGACTTCAAAGTGCCTGATAAGATGGTGGGATTCAGTAAGTAGCCCTTCAGTTCATTATAGTCAGTATTACTGGCTGACATGCAATCATCAGTATTGGCATTCTACTCAGTTTTGGGTCACTGCTTGGGACCCCTGTCCAAAATCAAAAAGGCTCAAATCTGGCCCTTTCTCTCCCCTTCCTTCACAGTCATTGGAAAAGGAGGAGAGCAGATCTCAAGAATTCAGCTGGAATCAGGTTGTAAGATCCAGATTGCGTCAGGTAAGTTCTGACTAAACCCGTTTTCTAATCCCCCTGTTTCTGCTGAATTAAGTGTGAATTTACAGTATATCCGTTGCCTCCTGAGAGGCCAGAAACATGTTTCAACTAAGAGGCTTGAACCATGAATTATAACAACAGCGACAGTAGGATCTGATTGCCAGTGTTTCTTCTTATGTGCAGTTGGGTTTGAAAATATCACAATGACTTTTTACTCTTTCCCCTTTCAAATGTAATTTGACATTTTATAGAAAGATTTGGCTTTCCACATCTTATGTTCGGAACAGCTGCACATATATTGGCAATACTTTAAGCAATAACAAATATAAACTGCAGAAATGTCCAGGTCACAACCTCAATATGGCAGCTGGTTGTTGGGGCCGGGCTGGGTGTACTTTACAAGTGTTTCCAGCATCTGCAGCTCTTCAAAAATAAATTGGTAGAGCACAGAAAAAGCGAAATTGGAAAAAGTTTTGGTCTTGTATTGCACTCTCTAGGCGTACCCTCTTAACAGGAGTGTCAGCAGTCTTACCTGTGGAGTCTTGTACAAGAGACAATGTGTGGCACCGGTCTGGTAACTGTTTGCTTTAAGATTACACAAGTCGGCAAGTTAGGTAACAGCTGAATGTTTCCTGTAAAATGCATCCTGTAGCTTGTGTGTTGAAAGGTCTTTTGAAAAATCAATGCGTTATTGAGAGAAACAGAGAAAGTGTCAACATTATTTTTTAATGCAAACAATATTAAAAATTGCCTTTTGTTTAAAGAAAAAAAAACTTTGAAGAAGTTTCAATGCTCTTTTTTTGTGTAAGTGACATTTTAGGGGTGTTTTTGGTTTGGACTCTTAAGGTGGACTCTGACGTCTCACTAAGAAAGGTTTAAAATGCCTCCAGAAATATATTAAGTCCACTGTTCCTTCACTTGGATGTTTGACCTTCACTATGCAGCATGATGCACGTGCAGAGTTTGACACTCTGGCTGTTGTAACATCCATCTGTTTGCCTTAAATCTGATTAAGACATGTATGTACAAGCACAATTTTTTGTCATGGGGACTAGTTTGTAGCCAGTCATCTTGTTGGAAATATCAAGGAACACTTGGTTTTGTTTTGCCTTTACAGAATTATGTTTAAATGAGCATTTTGCATAATGACAAGAGAGAAAAGTATCTTTAATTGTTGTGCTTTGTCTCCTCACAGACAGCGGAGGCATGTTGGACAGACCCTGCACGCTGACTGGGAGCCCAGAGAACATTGAGTAAGTCTCACCTCTCAACTTGGACAGATTTACTGAAACCGCACAGGGCATTTGGAAAGTGTGCCCCATTGTTGGGACACGGAGGGCATGAACTCAAATCCCTTTTCACATCTCCTCTTAATCAGTCACTGAATCACCTGAACACCTCTTTCAGATTTGACAAAGCGAAAGGTTTTTGTGTAAAGAGTCTGTAACAAATGTGTTTCTGGGACCTCACTCCACCCCCACAGGCAGGCCAAGAGGCTGTTGAGTGAGATTGTGGAGCAGTGTCGGTACGGGCCTGGCTTCCACAGCGACATGGACGGCAACAGCTCAATCCAACAGATCCTCATCCCTGCCAACAAAGTCGGCCTGGTCATCGGCAAAGGAGGAGAGACCATCAAACAACTGCAGGTCTGATAGCGGACCGCACTGAATGTGTAGCGGTTACAGTAAATTTGTTAAACATTTTTACTCTTCATCATTGTAGACATGCACCCTCTCTCCAGCTGTCTCCTGAGCAGCAGGTTTAATAAAGTGCTCTTAAATTATAGGTTGAGCTCTTAAAGCCTAACTCTGAATTTGAACCGACTCTGAATTACTAGGAATCTGGTTCTTTATCAATACTTGAAGAATACTTGAGATGCAGGATGAATCATTATATTTCACTGTGGGCTAATTTTTCACTGCAACATATGTCTGCACCTCTATGGAAACAACACTATCATGGCTCGACGTTGAGATGCGATAAATCATAAATACATACATAAATACATTAGACACTGAAATATTTACATTTTTACATCTTGTACAAATTATCTGTCTTGTCCTCTCCACCTGGCTGCTGCTGCTTCTCCTGTAATTCAGTCGACTTTGCACTGAATTGTCATGTGACTGTAGGTCTTAGCATAGTCATTCAAAAGGTAGATTTTGGGAACGTTATAAATAAGAGGTGTAGAATTAAGGGATTAGATATCACAGTTTTAAGGTTGGATTTTTTTTTTTTCCTGATTGAAGCATTAGTGGAACATGATTCGTTCATTTGGAAATCTGATGATAATTTCTGTTTTTGCAGTTTCTGGCTGTAATAAATTGTGTAATTTGGCCTTTTTATCCTGTTTCACATGCATTATATGCTCACTAGAAAACATGCCTTTCTAGGCTGTCAGCAGTTTGTGCGGTTCAGAGGGTTAATGGCTTTTTGACAACTTAATCTGCTCAAATTGTCTTTCCAATGTATTTTCATGACACATTGATAAGATAAACATTTCAGGTGATTAGAAATATCATTTAACCTCTTCCGTAGGCATTCCTGCTGGTATGAGTCGCCAAGATTACATAAAAACATAGAGCCTGCTCTTCTCAGATGTGGCAGGATTTCAACCTCTCAAAACGAATAGTTGTTTGGGCCCCAGGTAACTCTCTGATATGTGTGTCTGCTCCTGTCTGATTGTACTCCTGCAGGAGAGAACAGGAGTGCAGATGATAATGATTCAGGATGACCCCATGCCCACTGGAGCAGACAAGCCCCTGAGAATCACTGGGGATCCCCACAAAGTGCAGGTCTGTCTCAGAAGAGCTCAGTGTGCGCCGCTATCTTTGTAGTTTACACTCAATTTTACACATTTTACGCCTTCAGTCTTCCACTCAAACATTTGGAAACCTCTTTGTTTTCATTGAGGGAGTTTCAGCCGGGCTTCTCTTGTGCTTCCCATGCAGCGTTATTTGTTCAAATGTTGTTGTTGTTGTTTTTTTTTTTTATGAAGATTTTGGTGTGTCTTTTATAGCAAGCCCGTGAACTTGTGGTGAAGCTCATCCGTGACAAGGACCAAGGAGACTTCAGGGTTGGCAGGGCAGACTTCGGATCCAAAATGGGGGGAAGCAGCCTAGATGTAAGAGCCTTTTCTCTGCTTTCCAAATGCTGGATAGCTAAGATATTGTGATTTTACTTACTCAAGTCAGAGTTTTTGTTATCTTTTCTGAATTAATCTCTCTGTCTTCATCGTCCAGGTGGTTGTGCCCAGATTTGCTGTTGGCATCATCATTGGCAGGAACGGAGAGATGATCAAGAAGATTCAGAACGATGCTGGGGTCAGGATCCAGTTCAAACAAGGTAAGAAGATAAAGCAGGACCTGATGTTGGCAGTCAAGTAAAGTGGAAATGTGTAATCTCTAAAGCTGGTCTTATAGCTGTGCATTAAGGGGCTGTGATACACTGTGGTGGCTACAGCAGTGCCACGCAGGGACGCCAAGAACTCTGATTGGCTGCTCCTGTTTCTCGAACAGGTTTCTGAAGCCAACGGAAATTGTTGAGTCAACATTAAGAAAGTTAAAGGAAATCAGACTTTGCAGTAACACACGTCTGATTTAGAAATCTCTGCTGCATACCATCTGCTCACAGAGACTCAATGAGTGAATTAACATAAACACAATTACTGTGGAAAATTTAATTCAGATGCAGAACTATAATCAAAACATGGACTGTGGGGACCGCGGGATACCCATTAACACCTTGCATCCGCGTGCCCCTTGAAGCACAGCATGTTTCTGTGCTCATAACAGATATTGTGTCGTTGATGTGGGCGTAGGAACAAGTTTGGCGTAGACTTTCTCCTCTGGCTGTGTTGGTGGAATCTAAGTACTTGATGGCTGATAGAAAATATAGAGCGACGGAGCTCCAGGCAGAGCTTCATGATCATCAGAGTTCATGCACAGAGTGATATTTATTCCAGTCCAATCATCCAAAAGTTCAGCATTTTTTCCTGCTTATTCACAACTCGCTTCAGCTGTGAAATCCAAACCTGCAAGCAACGACGGCTAAGAAATATCACCAGGCTTTTCTTCCTTTTACTCACTGACTTGTATTGAAAGCACTCCAAAGTAAATATGTATGCAGTCTTAGAGCAGTTAAAGAGCCTTTGTGCCCTGTGTGTTTGCTGTCCAGATGATGGAGTCAGCCCTGACCGAGTTGCTCAGGTGATGGGACAGCCCGACCACTGCCACCACGCGGTCCACCTCATCAATGAACTCGTTCAAACTGCTCAGGTATGCACTTCTGCTTTTTCTCTTATTTTTACATCCAGTTCATTTGTTTTCAGCTTGAAAGCAGTGATAGGTATTGCCAAAGCACATTATGTTCAACCCAATTGCTTTTGCAGAAATAGGCCAAAGGTAAATATCCATCAGATGAGAAACTCTAAATTTAAATTTAGGGAGCTAACGCCACCTTAGGCAGAATTTAAACATGTTAACACTGCCTTTGTTTTTCCTTTCTCCTGTTGAACTGTTTGTCCAAATTCCCTCTATAATTGACTCTTTTCTCCTGGTTCCCTTCCTGTAGGAGCGAGATGGCTTTGGAGGCATAATGGGACGTCGAGGGCGAGGTGACTGCAACATTGGAGGATCTGGAGGGCTGCAGGAGGTGACATATGCAGTACCTGCAGACAAGTGTGGACTAGTGATTGGCAAAGGTAAGGAACAAGTTTTTATTGGTTGGTTTATACACCTGCTGATGCTGTAAACGCCCCGGTGAACTGCTTTGGTCATGCTTTGTATATGTAGCTGAGACTTTGTTGCTATTAGCTTGCATTTAAAAGTTGCTGTGTGTGTGTGTGTGTGTGTGTGTGTGTGTGTGTGTGTGTGTGTGTGTGTCTGGTTTAATTGACTCCTCGCTGTGAGGTCGTCTCCCACAACTTGCTGTCTCAGAAATAATAGAGTTCATCAATATGAACGGTCTTAATAAGAGTATATATCCAACTCACCAGATTGCCTTTTCCCTTTAAATAACTGAAAGCCGTTTGGTGTTCTGCCACTGCGTGAAACTGATGAGAAGAAGGGGGTGAGTGACCACCCTCCTATTCTCCCTCCAGGGCTCATGTATACAGCACAAGTGGCATTCATTGGTTTCACTAAGGGCTTAATGACGGGGATAATGCGTGTAATGTGACATTAATTGTTAAAGGTGCATAATAACAGCCCTCAATCATGTGGAAGGCTGCCTGGCATCTAATGAGGGTCTTTCAGTCCAATAGAGTGCAGCGAGGGAATGAATAGAAGGAATTAGCTTATTGGCTATTCATGCCCACTCTATTGCCAGCTATTTAAAAGTCATTGACCATTGCATTGGAAGAAGCTGTGAGTGTGTGTAGTGTGTGTGCATGTATGTCGCCTTGGTGTCTGTGTGTGTGTGTGTGTGTGTGTGTGTGTGTGTGTGTGCGCGTGCAGCAGTGGGCGGGGTCGGAGGGGGCCTCTTTACCTAAGATAAAAACATGGCAATAGAAATGTCAAGTGGCTTTTGTGCATGTAGTGGGGCGAGGGAAACAAATAAACCTGGGCGTTGCGTCCCCCTCTCTGTGCATTAGCATATGAAGTGGGCCAGTATGGTGGAGATGGCGGTGGGTCTGGGTGCTGTCAGCCGTCCCTTAAAGGGTGCTGTGATTAATATCTTTACGATGCCATATGCAGCCCATTGCCCCTCTGTTTTGACCCCCTACACTCACTCACACACACTCACAGCTTGATGAATCAAGCCACCCACCAACCTGCTCAGACATTATTACAGGCGTGAATTCAGTGGAAGAGTCATAACAAGCCACAACATTTCTAACGATTTTTTACCTAAAATCTAAATTCAGAGGTCCACCTGCTCGGTTTTCCAGGGATTTCAGTCACATGGAATTTGCTCAGTTGTAATTTGCTTGTTTGGAAGCTCTGACAAAGAAATCTTAACTTAAGTTCCCCTTACATTTACCACTTTAACAATGAACTTTTCTCACTCATCCACTGATGATTCAAAATGTCATGTTGCTTAACATGGACTCTAACCAAACCCTGACATCAGCATATCTTTCTAACTGTTTCGCATGTGTCGGGTTAATAAATCTACACTCTTTACATAAATACAGTTTTTCCCTCAAATAAAAGTGACTAAATGATCTTGCAGTGATCAACAAAAAAGAGAACAAACTGCAAATTTCTTTGTCAGTGTTATTCTTTTTGTGGATGTGTTGTGATGATATGATAAGCTTATTGTTAACAAAATTAAGTCACCAAAATGTTTAGAATTGCAATTGAAAGTTTTTTATTTGGTTTTACACAGATGAAATTTTGATTTTCATACATTTTCCTGATATATAATCTGCAGCTGTAGCTCAGTGTGTGCCTGCATGTGTATGGGTCACAGTTAAATTTTAAAGCACTTTGGATGAAAGTGCTGTGTAAATCCAGCCATTTACTTTTTCTTGCAGCTTTGTCAGTATACTTGGATAGCCTTGACTTTATGTAACAAAACAACAGACGAGTAATTGTTTTTGATTTTATTCCTCTATAAAATGTCAGAAATTAGTTGAGTTTTTCACTGTGGCATCTTAAATGCTCTTAATGTGCCAAAACTCCTAAAACGCTGAGTTCACCATCACATCAGACTGAGAGACGTGTGAGGTTGATTGTGGATGGTTGCCTCTCTGCATGTGATTGACTGGCAGTCGGTCCTGGGTGCACCCCGCCTCTCGCCCAGTGTCAGCGGGGATCGGCTCCCGTGACCCTCCTGAAAGATAGGAGGGTATAACTAATTGATGGACAGATTGACGATTAATGTTTGGACAAATTAATTAATCAGCTGATCATTTCAGCTCGAGAGGAACTTATGAGAGCGCTCAATGAACACAGTCAAAGCGAAAACACCCTGCCTAGACAGCCACTGGAGGCTTTTCCTTTAAGTCTGTCTGTTATTGGGGAACCAAATTTAATTTGGTGGAGGGTAAACATGAACTTTACTGATATTATAAAAATAGTCTTTTCAGTGTATTGATCCGTACTGCCTCCAGCCCGAGTTTGATAAAAAGCTGCTGTTATTATATCAGAAATGTCCGAGTTACGTATTCTGGTAATGTTATTTTCCCTTGAGGCCTGAGAGTTTTTCCCCCACCAGCAGCTAACCAGTCCCTTGGCTTTGCCTTGAATGCTGTCACCAGTTGCACTTTTGTATCCCCTCCTTTTCTGCAGCTCACTAAACCAGTCTCATTAATAAGGCCCGTATTATCTGCCCTCACTACAGCCCAGTCCATGAAATGAATAGTCAGGGTCTTCATTGCTCTCTGCTGTCTGACTAGAAGAGCTCATAATGGCTTCATTAAGGCAGAAGTTTCATTTGGTTGACAATGGGTTAATGGCCCATGTGCAGTCTGTTGGCAGCAAGGAATAGGCTACGGGAGGGGAGAGGTTTTTGATGAGCGTTTTCATTCAGAGGTCAGCCAGGGTCATCAGAGTGTCAGCCACAAGTGAACAAATGTGTAATTGATGTTGGGACAGCCCTGGTGTCCCCCCGGGAAGCACCCTCAGCCTTTTTCGTTCAGATGGGCATTGTGAAGGGGGGGACAGCAATATGCCCCCCGTTCACTCCCTCCTCTCATCAGAGGACAACACAGAGTCAAGAATGAAAAGGGTAAAAGAGACAAACGATATCCCAGAAGGAGGATACGCTTCAATTTTGTCCCCTTTCTCCTGCCAGCTATGTTTCATTTCTCCCTGCTGGTGTAATTGCTTTCCCCACACGTCGGAAAGCTGGCATCTGATGCCGAGGAGGGGGAGGTGTGCAGGAGATGTCTCCTTTTGTTTCCTGATTTGCATGGATGTTACCACAGAATGGTAGATAAGTGGTGAGACACATGCCAGCGTCTTCATAAGGTAGCACTATCACACCACACAATATAACACTACATCCATGAAATTTAACTTTAATTAGAGTGTTTCAAGCACAGGTATTCGGTCAAGTTTTGCCAGAAAAGAAGTAGTTCGTACGAGATGTTGTCCGAACACAGTGGAAGTCAAAAGTGTTAATAGTTCTTCTGAAGGGGTGTAAAAGGTGGAGTGAAAAGCCGGCTGTCACAGAGAGGGAGTAGGAGCAGGATTTCACTTAAATACGCGGATGGTGGTGCACATTTTCAGACGGTCTCGCCTCGAAGACTTTCATGGTGTTCCATGAAAAAAGAGCTTGAGAGAGAAAACCCTGCTCTCTCTCACACTTCTACGTAATGATTGTCGGATTGTTGGTTTTGGAAAGTTGCCAAAATTGTAGAAAGCAGACTCACCAAATTCTGACTCTAGGAACGTGTGTGTGTGTGTGTGTGTGTGTGTGTGTGTGTGTGTGTGTGTGTGTGTGTGTGTGTGTGTGCGTGTGCGTGTGCGTGCGTGTGTGCGTGTGCGAGAGAGAGATAAACAAATATTTTTAGGTCTTGGACAGTTGAGATGACAAATTTGAGGCAGATGAATCCATGTCAGAAATAAAGTTTTAGCTGCAGCACAGTTTTAAATGTTTCGTTTCACTTGATGTTTTTCCAGGAGGTGAAACCATCAAGAACATCAAAGAGCAGTCTCGTGCCCACGTGGAGCTACAGAGAAACCCGCCGCCCAACACCGACCCCAACGTGCGCATCTTCTCCATCCGAGGCACCCCTCAGCAGTTGGAAAAGGCCCGCCAGCTGATCGATGAGAGAATTGGGGTAGGTGGTCTGGCTCTGGCCCCCCCCCCCCCCGGCACTCCCCCAAAAACGCTATTGTCTGACCTGATATTCATGAGCGCACATGTCAATGCGGAGAGCTGCCGGGTGAGGTAGGCTGCTGTGGTCCTGGTGGCCAGCAGCATGTCACCAGAGGTTAAACATGAAGAATCCATCAAATGGACTTAATGGAGTGCATCAGCGGCCGGCACTGCCCTCTGACCTTGCCTGTTGGCTCCCTTTAAACACAAGTGTGGTCTCTCACTCACCTCCTCTTCTCTGTCTGTGCTCTAGGGCCCAGGAATGGGGGGCAACAGCAGCTTCGGGATGAATCCCTACAACCAAGGACCAACCACTCCTCCTCAACAGTATGGTTCAATTCTCTGCTCAGCGTGTCACATTTTGAGCTGATTTTCATGAATTGCTGGTCAAATGTGTGCTGATGAAGCTTAGTACAGCGTTGTGAGTCAGAAATTGATCGTTATGTTAATTACTCACATTAAATTGTCTGTTTTTTTTATGTAAGTGGGCCTCAGACGTTCATGACTGGAGGATGGGGTACAACTTTTCAGATATGGCAGCCTCAAGGCCAACAGGAGCACAGTAAGTAATGCACTCTTCTGGACAGAATGCTGCTTAAGATACCTGACCAGATTTAAATCTAAAAACACAACAAATCAAGAAACCCGATTCTCACCCATCTGCATAATTGCAGTCAGTGCCGGACCCAGTGAGGGAACAAAAGAATATGTAAAGCTTTCACCTCTGAATTCATCCCGTTGCCCATAAATTTGACTGTGAATCAGAGATAAAACTAGCCTGGCTGTGCTTTCAAAGTCTTCTGTAGGCCGGGCTGAGATGGTTACGTTCCCTGTGGCTAACCGCCTCTTTCCTGTACGGACATATTTTAAATTTGCCGTCGATGGAAATCATTAGGAAACGGAATTGCAGATGAGAGCAGAAGGTGAAAAGGGGGGGAAAAAGCAAAGCCCACTCTCAGTAACTCTGGTGTTATCTGTGTCTGGTTTCAGGTCACAATGGATCCCAGACGGGCCAGATGGACTGGGAGCAGTATTATAAAAAGCTAGGCAAGTGTCATTCAGAGAGAAAAGAGTATTTCAACAATCATCTCAACGCCCACGTTATAAATTTAAGTCTTCTTATGCACACTTTGCTCTGCGGAAATCATGCATTTACTCACCATGTTGGAAAGATTAGGAGCCTCAATCCTGCTTCTGACTTCAGTCGAAAAGCTCTATTTTAGATTTATATTAAAAACAAATGGAAGCTTGTACATTTTAGATCATTTAACATTTTAATTTACACATTTTCTTGTTTGTTTACAGGTCAGCAAAACCAAGCCCAGAGCACCGCTCCTGAATACAACAAAGCTTGGGGTGAATACAGATTTTATTATGAGCACAGCACAGATTGAACGGCGAGCTTCACCTTCAAAGTTTTCTTCCTCACTCTTGTTTTTTCTTCCCCTCCTCTTCAGGCCAGACAGCTGGTCCTGCATCTCAGCAGACCTCTAATCCTGACTACAACGCCTGGGTTGACTTCTACAGACAGCCGATGGCCTACTTCAACCAGGGCGCGCAGCAGACACAAGCCCCGGGTCTTCAGGTGAGAAGCAACTGAGGATGAGGATGCTGTTTTTTTATCCATGTTAATATTGTTGACAAATCCCATTTAAAAAAAATAAATAAAAGGCCGATACCAACTCCGTGTTGGTCGGTCTCTTGATACTTTCTGACGCCCGTACGCTGACTTTGGTCTTGAGAAATACACCGTCACCTCCTCAAACAGCTTTGAATTATAACTATTAGCAAATGTTGCTGAAACAGGTGAAGAGCTGAAATGATAAATGAAGCATTTTGACTCATTTTCCAAGCAAAAAATGTCTGTTCCAGGTTCTAAAATGGGCCGATTTGCTGGCTCTCCTTGTCTGAAATGACAAAAAAAATTAATCGTCTTTGGGTTTTGGATGGTTGGTGGGGAAAAAACAGAAAGGACTTTCAGCTCTGGGAAATTGTAGTTGATGTTTTTCAGTGTTTTCGGAACTTTTTTATGGAGAAAGCAATTGTAGAAAATAATCAGAACATGAATGGATCATGAAAACGGCGGCTGGTCGCAGCCCTAAGTCGTGCGTGTGGAGCTCTATAGCATTGTTGATTTTGGCCTTTTCACAGGATTTTTTTAACAATAAGCAAATGCAGACTCTCTTAAATTATATGAAAAGCACCGCCGGGATCAGCTGTGAAGTGCGAAATTATTGTGAGAAATGTTTAACGGGCTGCTTTCGTTCCACAGGATCATTAGAGAAGACGCCCAGGTGAAAGACTTGAATCACTGAGAGGATGAAAACGACCCCTTTTTTAAGAGAGGGGGGTTCTAGATTTGCAACGCCTTGAAGACTTTTTTCTTAGTGAGAAACACTAGCTGTAGAATGACTTATATGATAAAAAGTAATATTTCTAAAATCAGGAACATTTATTTGTTACTAAATGCTTGTGTACACTGTTATTTTGGATAGACAGTATCTGAGATCCCTTTTTGGACTTGAGAGAGCTGTTTCGTTTTTCTATTTTTTCCTGTCTTTGACTCAGATTGTACCGCCAAAACGAACCCAAAAGTTGGAACATTTCACACGGCAATATGATCTATTTTTTTTCTAGTTATGTTGAAATGAAACCTTGGTTATGTGCTTAGCAGTCTTGAATACCGCTTGTCATTTGTCAAAAGATGTTTAAAAGTGTGTGTTAAAATGTTTTCCTTTTACATAATTCAGTGAAATGAAACTGTGATGTTTTGTTACAGGAAATGTATTTTTGTTACAAGGCTTAAAAATGAGGATTAATGTCAGCCAGTGGCAATAGTCTAATTTAATTCCTGTTGTGCATTGTATGCTGTTTTTCATTGTCATTTTAATTGTACTCTGGTTTAAAACAAAAAAGGTGCAATATCTTATTTCACTTTTGAAACAAAGATGGGTTCTCTAATATTTTGACAGACTTTTAACTTGTAGTTTTAAGATGTGTTTTTCTTTTTTCAAATAAAATGTCATGGATAATTTATTACAATTATCTGAGATGATAGGATTTAGGGGGATGTTGCAAATAGCTTTTTTGCCTTTGCTACCTTGTAAAACTATGTATATATGCTCATATATTTGACTGTTAATTTAAAATATATATGTTCCATATATATATATATATACTTCTATGAAAATTATTTTTTTCCTGTGATCAGTGAAGCAGGAAAATTGTCCCTCTTTTTCTGTTTTGTTTTCATACTGAAAATGTTCAAAGATTGTGAATGTGTGATTTGAAATTTGATGTTGCATCTTGTTATGAAGAAAAATAAGAAGTGGTAGATTTTTGTGTATGTTCTGTACCTGAACTATTCAAGACTGCTAAGCCTCTGTACTTCTACCTGTGTAATAATTAATGTAGTATTTTTATGTTTTAAGTATTATGATCAAAAACTTGTCTTATTTGGTACCTCCCAGTTCACTAACGCCCCACTGAGCCCTCGCTGTGGACTCAGTGGGGAGTTGGACTCAGTCCAATGCTAATAACTTTTTAATTAATTTTTTTATTTCTTTGTGTGAACTAATATAAAAGGTATAAATGATGCATCATTATGGAAAAATGATTCTGGTATTAACGTCATTTCGTAATGAAAAGGGATATAATTTCAAAATGTCTAATTATGGTGTTTTTTTTCCTAAGTGTACAGTTAACCATGTATTAAAAAGATCCAGACTACCTTTATTGTGTACTTGTTAAGCTGATTTTCTGTTTGACGTCATTAGAAACATTTGGATGTATTTTGTTGTACTTTGATACTAAGAACCTGAGAGGATTACTGTGTATATACTAACAGGTGATACATGGAGGATATGTAGGCCAACTGTATGTTTTCTTGTTTTATAAGCAGAAAATATATATTTTCTAGTCTATTGCCGGTTCTCAAACTCAAATAAATTTTCCGCGAGCCTCTCTTGTGGTTGAGTTATACTATCGCTACAAGTTCTTTATGTTAACTGCAGCGCTGCTCTCCGCTTAAGATTAACGTAGCTGTAGCTTAAATACACATAAAGATAAGTGTGTTGGTAAATTCATCCTCAGAAATCATGTCTGCGCGTTGAGAGATGTACTCCATCTCGCTCTGCAGTATTTTAAACACTGTCACTGGTTTTCAGATTAAAATCGTAGAGAAGTTCTTCACTCGATGCTTCATTTTGTGACCAGATTGATGAGCTGTTTGCAATATTCTGATGAAGAAGAGTTTAAAATCTGGCTTTTGCTGTGACTTATAAGAGCAAAATATGTTGAAATCATGTCTCAAATGACATGTTCTCATTATTTTATATCTGACTGTTTGGGGGATTTTTGGTATATGACTAATATCTTTAACGTCATATATAATATCAGCATCCACATCCAGACGCCTTTCAGGTGTGATAATTATTTCTTTCTCAGTTTACTGTTTCATGACAAAGTTCAATCTCCAGACTTCCTACGCGACCACGTCTCCCTGAACATCCCACGGGACATTTCATCCTCTCCCTCCTCGCGCATGTTAAGCGTCCACCAGCAGCAGCATGTCGCCCCTCAGGCTCCTGTCCAGTGAGATGTTCCTCTCCACCCCCTCCAGAGCCCCTCCAGCTTTGTCACTGCACATCTTTGCACTCAGCAGGAGGACTCCTGCCACAGTGGACCCTGCACGGCCCCTGCATTGATGCGGTGCAGCTGTTTCCAAATCCAGCCCTTGATTTTGATCCTCTTCCTTTTTTTAAACGCGCCGTCCCCGAGGACACTCCTGACCTGGTGGTCCTTTGTGACCGTCTAATAATTTAGTTGTTCCCGGATCATTCGCAGACTGAGGTTGAGAGGCACGATTATTATCAGTAAAGGCCATTCTTGAACACACTTTTCTCCTTCAGGGCTTATTTAATGCTGCAACATTTGAACCCTCACTCTGAGGAATGTGACATGAACAGCTGGTGTTGTACAGACTGTAAAGCCCTTTGAGACAAAGTTGTGATTTTGTGCTAAATTTCCTTGAATGTTAGCTAAACCTTTCAATATAATGCAATTAAATATAATGTCAACACAATCTATGACTTCAAAAATGACTAAATGAGTAAAAAAACTCTTCTTGCACTAGAAAAAATAACACAATACATGTGAAAAAGCTGTTGCTGGTGAATAATACATATCTGATTTTCTTATTTTGTGTGTATAATATTCAGTTTCAGACTGTTTGAAATGAACTTCTGAAATGTTAAAATGTTAGTTCCAAAACGTATGATCAGCTTCTAAAATATGATGCACTGTTACAGATTAAACCAACAGCAGGAAGCAGATAAAATGAGGTTCACCTCGACCAACAATAAAATACTGCTGATGCATTTTAAGGCAGCAGAAGCAATAAAACAATAGTACAACACGATGAAAGCAGCCACCCTGCACAGTGAATAGCCTGCTTTTACTCTAAATGCATAAAGACATTCATCTGATTACACTTCTGAACTGTTACTGAAGTAAACTTTTAAATGTAATGGGTATATTTTACATTGGCGCATCTCATTTTCTTCAGAAAAAGGTCTGAGTGCTTCTTCACCAGTGGAGGCCCCTTCACTGTATCCCCTTTGAAAAACTCCTCTTTATAGAAGTGAATGGTTTTTATTGATCTGTTGTAATTGTACTTAAAAGAGAAGTATTCAAATATTTAGTAAAATACATCATTGATTAGTTTATTATGTTTAGTATGAGTAAGTTGAATTGGCAGCTGTCAGACCAATGTGGTGAAGTGAAAAGATGTAGTGGAGCTGAAGTATAAAGTAGTAATATACAAGTAAACTAAGTCAGAATTGTACCTAAGCAAAGTACTTGAGTAAATGTACTTACTTACTTTCCTCCCCTGGCGCGGAGGAAGAAACTACAATGAATCTAAAGCAGATAAAGTTTGTTATTTCCCACTAAACTGGATCATTATTCATTGTTTTAATGTTTGGGATGAATCCACTTGTCTAATTTAATATTTCAGCCATGCATGGACAAAGTTTTCTTTACTGTGTAACTCACACACACACACACTTTCAGCTCCTCCACATCAAGCAGGTGTCCGATCCAACAAGAGAGAAGGGGGGAGAAAATAAAAGCTCCTTTACGGGGGGGTTGAGGAGGGACTGCACCTCTCTCACCTTTGCAACAGATGAGCCGATCTTCAGTATCCTCCACACTGTGGCAGCTACCTTAATCTGTTTTTAATGACCCTGCGGAGCATCCCCAGAGACCCTCCACTCTCTTCTCCCAGCTGGTTGGACGGCAGCAGTTTGCAGGAGCCTGTGTGTGTGTGTGTGTGTGTGTGTGTGTGTGTGTGTGTGTGTGTGTGTGTGTGTGCACGCGTGTGTGTGCGCTTGAGTGTGTCTTCCCTGCAGCAGGCCTGAAATCTGAGTCAGTGAACGTGTGTTTTAATGGGAATTATTTTTTCAGCAGGATATCTCACCTTTTTTTTTTGTCTGTCGGATAAATTCAGATTTTTCAAGCAAAAGTCAACTCTCTTATTCTATCTCAACACTGATCATTAAAGCTGAAACGTATTATTTTAAGACGATCGGCTCTATTTTCTCCACTTTTCCTCCAGGCTGCTGGTTTCTCTCCTGATAGGCGTAAACTCCGCTATTTATCCACAAACAAACGCTTTTCTTTGATAGGTTTCCCAGCAGCTCTTTGAAATAAAACAATTACCGCATTCTTTGTGCAATAATTGTCAATCATCCACATTAAATTGATAAGCTTTAAATGGACAGAATAAAAGCTTAAATTGTTTTACAATGGAACAGCTAAGCAGGATGATTTGCTATTGCTGACATGCCCGCGGCTTTACCAGCTCCACATAATGCCATAGGTTAATGCATAAATAAGCAAATCAAATCCATGCGTTACCCCAATTCAATTCATTTAATTCCTCTTTAATAAAGAAGCGGCCCCGCCCCCCTGTCCCCGCCATTTACCTCGGATTTGTGCGATGAATGCTATAAATGTAAATCAATCTAGATGAGAAAGAATCCCATTGAAAGAGCAGAGAAATTTCATCTGGGAAAAGGGAGACAAATGTAGGAGGGGCCCGCTCATAAAAAGCAGCTGTTTCACAGTAATCTTTTTTCGTGCCCTGTCACTCACCTTGCCTTTTCACTATCTCTGCAGCTCAAAAAAAAAAAAAAAAAACTCCACTATTGTATTTAGTTGCCATATCTTCTTTTCCCATTACATTGCCATATTCCTCCAGAGAGAGAGAGGGAGAGAGAGCACCACTTGCCTATTTTTTTCGGACAATCCCCTTGTAGTTGTTGGAGTGAAAAGAGGAGTGCATGGATGTCAAATTGCCCTCAAAACACCATGAAAGATTGATTAGCAGCACTTTTCAGGGCCCTGACATTACTTGGAGGGGAGCTGAATAGGAAACCTGTGAGCCGGGGATGGAATAAAGATGTCCTCTCTGCTGGAAAAGAAGGAAAACTGCCCATTTAGCCCCAGTCCATCAAGCCCGAAAAATAGGCGAGAGAGGAAAAACCACAGAGGACTGCGACTATAGAGAAGAAAAGGCTCGTATATACTCATCTAAACGTTGTCACAATACCGAGGGGGCTCCGAACATCCATGAATATTAAACCGCTTACCTCAACAAGGGCTTGAAAAAGTGAACCACGTCAAAGCAGCTTTGCATTTTTTGCATGCGAACAATGCTGTAAAAAAAAGAAAAAGAAAAAGAAGAAGAAAAAGCCACGTCGAGCTTGTTTCCATTCTTGTTATTCCCGCGCTAAAGTGCGCGCACAAAAAAAATTAATATCACCACCGCATGAATACGAAATGCCTGAGAAAAAAATGTGCGAGCGACTCCCAGACTCACTGACCCACTTCAGCGGACACTCAGGCTGCGACGCGCGCAAGTCTTTGCTTTATTCTTTGTGTTTTCATCTAGTTGCATTATTTTTAATCATGCGTGAGTATTGTTTTAATTCACACAGGCGCTACTGCCTACAGTTTAATTATTTGCGCTTTTTTTTTTGCAGGTTTTAAATCTTAAACCCCTCTTTTTTTATGTATTTATAGTCGTTTTCAGGATGTACGCGCAGCTTTGCGCAGACGTTGCGCGGATTTACTGTTGAGCTTTAAGTGCAGATGATGACTAAAATAAAGTTTTGGCCACTCTTCCTCTCTCTCTGCTGGCTGGTGGCGGTGCAGCAGGCAGGTCCACGCGGTGAGGGGTGTGTCATTAATAAGTAATTAGACAGGGGTCACACCAGCCACTTATATAAGGAGACCCCCACAGCCAGGCAGGGCAGCTTTACGCACAGACAGTCTGGAGCGGGAGGACGGACTGAGGAGCTGCTCTTGGTGTCCACTTCTTCTTCTTCTTCTTTATTTGCCGCTCCGCTCGCATCTGCGCCGCATTTCAAGGTTTTTTCTCTTTTTTTTGCTCCTCCGTTGGCGTCTCGCATCATGGGCTCCGTGCTACCCGCCGACGCTTTGGCTCTCAAGTCTGGATTTAAGTGTCCGAGCCGCTCGCTGTCAGACGTGATCACCTCGGACATCCTGCACAGCTTCCTGTACGGCAGGTGGAGGAACGTGCTGGGCGAACACCTGGCGGAGGAGCGGCAGAGCGGCAGCCCCAAGACCGCCTTCACCGCCGAGGTGCTGGCTCAGTCCTTCGCTGGAGGTAGGCTGACGCGCTGGGTCATCGTGGGACTATTTTATTTCAGTTTAATCATGACTGTTTTGTCATATTGTTGCGCATGTTTGCAGGCTTTTAATTGTGGGTTTGCAACCTTTTTTTTTTTTTTTTTTTTTTTGGTGATTTTAGGGGTTTTTATTTCAGCCTAATGCGGTTTTATGGGAATAAAAATCATGATTTGATTGTAGTTTTGATTAAATCAATATTTCTATACAAAGAATGTGCTGATTAGATTGTATGCAATTTTCTACAAATGTGCATTACTGACATTCTGAAGGAAAACTCCTTTATTTCTACTGACGGCTGAATTTGAGCATTTTGTCACAATAATATCATCACATATAATTTCCACAAGATCCACTAAAAGAAATGTCACTCTCAACCACGGATTTCCCAGAGTATTTCTGACTAACTTGTTGCTTTTTTTCTGCATTTTCCCTCTTTTTGCTGCTTTTATTTCGAGCCATTTAACACGTTAACCCTTTCGGAGCTTTGAGACCCCGCGTTTGGAGGCTTGTTAGGCGTGTAAGTGCCGCTGATTGAAAGACGCAGGGCATTAAATTCATTTGGTTAACTTTGTGCTTGACCTGGGAAAGTTTCCACTTAAACCTCGAGGAGAGAAAGGTTTCCTTTCTTTGAGATGTCCCGGGTTTTTATCCCGCATTCATCAATCTCCGGACAGTCTCTTTTCCTCTCTTGGCAGCTATGGGGCTCCGGAGCTTTTCTCTTTCTCTCTCCTTAAAAGATTTGCTGTTCCTCGCATAATGCACCGTGAAGGCTAAATCTAATGCTATTCATTGCATGTCAACCATCTAATCGCCTTTCCATTTTTTTGTTGCAGAAATTCCTGAGTCTTTTAAACAAGTCCTCGTTTCATTCAGCGCAAATTTATTGCTACAAAGTTCTTAAAAGGATAATGAATTTGGAATTAGCCGTTTCTTTTCCAGTAAACTTTAATGAATATCACATCTGAAGCATGACAAATTGCTGGACCCTGAGCAATAGAGGACCATTTAACCCCTATTCGGCCAGGCTTTTTTCACAGCCTTAAATTAAAAAAAAAAAATCTTTGATTTTGACATTAAAGAAGCGCAAGATTTTTTCTTCTTTTTTTCTCTTTTTGATGCGGATGAAAATGCTTTCCAAGGGGGTTTCTGTGCACAACAAAAACTTTCAATTCAACCAGATAATCGAATTAAACGGAGGATCAGGTGTAGCTTAATATTTCGTGACTAAAATAAGATCCAGTCCATTTGCTGCTTTCAGGCCTTTTCCAACAATCCTGTTGCATGAGGCGCTTTGGAACAACTCTTTGACCACAACTTTCCTACTTTATCTGAATTAGGCTGGATTTTTGCACACTTTTACACCCATTTTTACAAATCTACTTGAAGACACAGATGCACGGTCTCAAAGCCTCTCGCTTCCGTCTTTCATGCTCACGCTTCTTCTTTTGTGTTTGCAGAGGTGCAGAAGCTGTCCAGCCTGGTGCTGCCCAGTGAAGTGATCATCGCCCAGAGCTCAATCCCAGGAGAGGGTCTGGGCATCTTCTCAAAGACTTGGATCAAAGCAGGAACCGAGATGGGCCCTTTCACAGGGAGAGTCCTGTCCCCTGAGCACGTGGACCTGCTCAAGAATAACAACCTCATGTGGGAGGTGAGACTTCATCCACTTCGTTTATTCAGCCTGAGGGGAAAAAACCTGTAAGATGCTGCTGATGATGTCAGGATGTGCAGCCCACGTGGCCACTGTTATTCAGAGACTCGACCCCTCAGTCAGTGTTAGAGATCTTCCTTCCTGTGTTGCAGTATTGACCTGGTTTTCCTTGCTGTTGTGTGCGCTCAGGTGTTCAACGAAGACGGCACGGTGCGCTACTTCATCGACGCCAGCCAGGAGGACCAGCGCAGCTGGATGACTTACATAAAGTGCGCCCGGAATGAACAGGAGCAAAACCTGGAGGTGGTGCAGATCGGCAGCAGCATCTTCTACAAGGCGGTGGAGGTGAGGATTAACTCAAAGTTTGTCTCTGTTCAGCAGCTGCAAAAATAATACTGTGGATGTGCATGCATAGACTGGGCCTTCGGTGGCTTTGTGGGATTTTATTGACGGCCACCAAGAATGAAAACGTCCTTAAGAACAGCGCCACCTGCTGGCCGAGGAGGAGACGTAACTATGTGTAGTGCATTCCTTTAATTCGGCTGGGTTGATTGTAAAGTTGCAGCAGTCACAGGGCAGCAAACTGAAATCACATACTGGTTAGCTGACCTTTGCCCTTTTCCCTTCCTTCCTCAGACCATCCCACCAGACCAGGAGCTTCTAGTCTGGTATGGAAACACTCACAACACATTCCTGGGGATTCCTGGGGTTCCAGGCACAGATGAAGAACAACAGAAGAAAACCAGGAATGGTGAGTCATTTTACGGATCAACATCTGGGCTATTTCCGAATGTGTATTTCATTGTGGTTGAAAGTGTAGATTTCTAAAAGCGCAGGTAAACCTCTGAACAGTTGTTTTGTTTTGGCTTTGAACTCACCACCCTCCTCTTTGTTTCCTCTCCCAGACGACTCCCATCCCTGTGACGGCTCTTCCTCTTGCTCTCCATCCGCCTCCATCACGGCCGGCCGGATGCGCTGCGTCATCTGCCACCGTGGCTTCAACTCCCGCAGCAACCTGCGCTCCCACATGCGCATCCACACTCTGGACAAGCCCTTCGTCTGCCGCTTCTGCAACCGCCGCTTCAGCCAGTCGTCCACGCTCCGGAACCACGTCCGCCTGCACACCGGCGAGCGGCCCTACAAGTGTCACGTCTGTCAGAGTGCCTACTCGCAGCTGGCGGGCCTGAGGGCGCACCAGAAGAGCGCACGGCACAAACCGGTGACGCACGCCACCGACGTGCAGTCCCAAGTGTCCCCACCTCCGCCACAGATGACGGCCATGCCCCACCAGCACCAAATGCCCCTGGTGCACCACATTCCCACCATGGTGCTATGATGACAGACACTCGGAGGGACAGTCGCGCAGAACAACGTTGCACTTTAGCTCATAGCTGTACAGAGAGGAGATCCTGATGAGAGAGGCCCTCATCAAGGAAAGACGCGAGTCGATGTGATAGTAAAACATCTCATAAAGACATTGTTGCCTTATTTGTATTGCTTGTTTCTTTGGTCATCATCTGAGGAAAATTCCAGCAGAGAGTTGTAATGTCTTAATGATTGCCTGCATTTCAGGAGGCTGAAAAAACAACACAAGATTTTACAAATAATTTGTTAGTAATGCTTCTCTGTGTAATCTTTGAACACGATTAAGTGTCATACATCACTACAAATGCCAGACTTTGTTTCCTACATTTCTACACTATGTTTATTTTGCATCGCAGCCTCACCAGCTCAGGATGAAAAGTACTTTCAACCAGTAGTCAGAGATTTGTATCAATAAGTCGAAACTAAGGGACATGGCCACCGGTGTACAATGATTCAGCTGCATCGTTCCACACTGTAAACTGATACTGTCACTTTAACCTTGCACAGACTGTATACTATACTATTGTGTAATTGTAAAATTGTATTGTATGCTACTGTACATGTGAGTGTAAATACATTTGTGCTTTCTTCTATTAAAATAAATATGATATGATATTACACATGACTATTGGAACATCTGTTGCTGTTTTGAAGGCTCCCAGCACATTTTGTGCTGTTCAGTGTGGTGAATTTGAATTGCAGAGGTCTGACCTCTGACCTGTTCTGATAGTTTACTCATAACAAAGGAGAAAATCTGAGGAATTTTTCTTAAAGGTGCAACATCAAGTTTTGAATAAAAATGGGAATTCTGCCTATGAGCTGATCACTTAAACACTTTTATTAAGAAAAAGAAACACATACTTTGCCAAATTGTTGAATGACTTGTTTTTGTTGGTCATATCAGTTCAGATCAGTTATGATTTTTTTTACGAGAAATCCAAGAAGAAAGTTATAACTCCTGCATCACAGGGGATTTAGACTCTCCCAGTACACATTAGTGGCAGGCAGGGTAGAACACAACACAGGTAAGACACAGATGCTTTGTATGGTGTGTGTGGCTGTATGTTGTGATGTTTTAATGAACTGACTGATGGGCCAATGATAATTTTCCACCTCTTTGGACAATAAAGTTGTATTCTATCCTATTCTGTCTTCATTAAAACTGTTTCATGTATAAAAGTAGAAAAAAACACATCAATGAGGTGGAATATTTGAAAATGTGCTTTTATCTTGTATTCTTTTTCGTCCTGTGACTATCTTACTGTTTTATATTGTTTGCTCCTCGTGACCCAATGTCTGTCTTAAGTCAATCGTTGTCTGCAGTTATTTTGTCTCCCACATGATGGCGCCACGTACCCAGAAAAAGAAAGTCTTGCGAGAGAAAAGTAGGCCTCTCCTGGACGAACTGTGTTAGGACAATTAAACGACACAGACATGAACTTTCCATCCATCTATTTATCTATCCATCCATCCACTATCTCGCGCTTCATCCGAGGCCGGGTCGCGGGGGGAGCAGGGACGCCCAAACTTCCCTCTCCCTGGACACTTCCTCCAGCTCTTCCGAGGGGACCCCGAGGCGTTCCCAGGCCAGCCGAGCGACATAGTCGTGCCAGCGTGTCCTGGGTCTTCCTCGGGGCCTCCTCCCGGTGGGACATGCCTGGAACACCTCCCTTGGGAGGCGTCCAGGGGGCATCCGATAGAGATGCCCGAGCCACCTCAGCTGACTCCTCTCGATGTGGAGGAGCTGCGACTCTACTCTGAGCTCCTCGCGGGTGACAGAGCTCCTCACCCTATCTCTTAGGGAGCACCCTGCCACCCTGCAGAGGAAACTCATTGCAGCCGCCTGTATCCGGGACCTCGTTCTTTCGGTCATGACCCAAAGTTCATGACCATAGGTGGGAACGTAGATTGACCGGTAAATCGAGAGCTTCGCCTCTCGGTTCACGACAGACCGGTACAGCGACCTCATTACTGCTGCCGCTGCACTGATCCGCCTGTCAATCTCACGCTCCATCCTTCCCTCACTCGTGAACAGGATCCCAAGATACTTAAACTCCTCCACTTGAGGCAGGGACTCTCCCCCAACCTGGAGGGAGCAAGCCACCCTTTTCCGGTATTTAATTCATTGAATTCATTTGTCGTGTTGACCACATTGCGTTTCTATCTTTAAATGTTTGGTACATGCAGGTGATTGTAAACCACTTCTGAGCCACTGCTGCACTTGTCAGCTGTCAGACATTATCCAACTTCCCATCAAGGACTTTTCAGACAAGTCATCATTGTCACAAGCACAGAGCAATCACAGATCAACATGCTGCAAGCAAATATGCTTCAGAGATGAAGGAGGTGCTGGAGGAATGTGGGTGTCTCTTCTGTCCACTCTGCTGGGAGGAATTAGGGATTTGGACTGGATGCTGTTTCCTCACAGACTGTCCACACGGTCTGCCCTGCGCAGTGAGGAAAACAACACAATTCAGACATCAGAGTGACATAGATCATTACTTCACATTGTCCAGCTTCACCCAAATGAGCAGCACCTTCACATTGGTTCAGACATCCTGCTGCTGTCCTGTTCCTCTTTGAGGAGCCACAGCAGGACATTATCCACTCAGCGGCATTACGCAGGGCTCATGGAAGACAATGTGAAACACAGAGGATTTCTTTTATCTGTTTGTAGTATCAGCCACAAGTCTTTTCTGCTGAGGTAATGTTGTGTTAGGTAACCTGATCCCAGCCCTATCAGGTTTAACATGCTCCATTCTACACACAGTCCTACTGTACTATGCATTTTCAGGTCTCAAGTCTTCACTAAAACTTAAAAAACACAGTGAAAAGAATAAGACTGGATGGAATTAATTAATATCTATCTATGAAAACCTGTTTGCTACAACACTGTCTGATTAAAAACTTGCTATAAATGTGTCTCAGAAGGTTTTAGTACTTACCAGAGAACAGCAGTCACAGCATTGTTCCACTTTAATGTTTTCTTTAAACTTGTCCAGCTCATCTGATCCTTTGTGGTCAGTGTAGTGGTGTGTGTGCAGTGGAACTGCAAGCCAGTGGCACAGTGTTTAACAGATACACAGACTCCAGCGCTCCAATGACTGACGCTCACACTGATGGTGGCAGCGAACAGAGAGCCCCCACAGAGATACAGGAAGTATAATGTTACTGGTGTGTTTTTCCATATTTTTTCATTGCATGTTTACTTCATTGACATGAAAATGGTGAACATAGATATAGCCACTGACAATAATTAAGATAAGAACAGTGTATAAATCTATGATAAGGGAACTTTTCAACTAAATAATCATATGTCCTCAGACTTGGATGTACATTTGTAAGTTTTTGTGAGGAAATATTTAAGTAGAGAAATATGGTGACAAAACAGTCACATTATTTTTTATGAACATGTTAAAATATCAATTTGTTCTTCTCAATCTGCAATTTTCACCATCTTAGCATAAACCTGGGAGTTGAAATCATGTTGTAATAATAAAGAAAGCAATAAATATAACATTTTTATTCGGTATTTGGGAAATAAATAAATGTTTTTAGGAGGATTTTGCTGGAAAGAGGTTATCAAAATCACTTTTCAGTCATCATCGTTGTTATCATCCTAATGTGTGTGTGAAGAAAAAAAACAGACAGCAAATCTATTCTTATTTCATAAACCGTGTCAATAAATCCACTAAATCCCTTCAGTGTCTCGTCAGAAACTTGCTGTTTATTAACAGTGACAAAAGATCTATTACACCAGTCTGTCACAATTAAGAGAAAAACATATTGCTCCTCATAAGAACGGAATCGATTGATTTTGCCTTGCTGGAGCGATGGTGTTGTTATCTGTTAGTAGAGCCTTTAAGATTCAGCCCCGCTGGAGGATTGTTGTCATTTTTTCAGTGGCTAGCCATTAGCGCTAGCTAACTAGTCCCTTGATTTTCTCTCCAACATACTCTGATCCAGCAGGTGGGTCACAGTTTATGTCAACAAATTTGGAATGAGCCAAGCTGATTAACTCATGCAATGACAGTCTTTGTTCATAAAAGTAACCGCTAATTGTTAGAAATAAATGTCGCCAAATGTAGCTAAAAGTTGAAAACAAATGTCAGCTAACGGCTAGCTGGCTTGTTAATAGTTAGCTAGCTTAACGTTAGCTTCGTAGACTGCTAGCATAGCTGTAAACTAAGCTCTTATTCATTTTGCGACCTAACATGCAAAAACTTCCGCTAGTTGTCAGATGTTTAGCAGGTTAATATTGCACAGGTCAGAATGAGGGCTTGACAGTTTGCTTTCACTGTAATCACAGCAACTTGTTGTGGATTTTACGCACAGCGACAAAAATGTCCATGTTAGGTCATCTTCACATGACGGGTGGCTCTGCAAAGAAGAGCTGACACAGTTATCCGCGATGTTAGATAATGGTACTGACTTGTTCCTAGAAGGTTACGTTAACATGAAATTGATAATGTGATGTTGTTAGCTGTTAGATTGTGTTAGCTTGTAATTGAGGAAATACCACGCCAGGGTTGTCATTCAAGCCAGTATTCAGAGGGGGGTCCTGGGGGGGATTATTTTAAAACTTCACTGAGTCAGTTTTTATAGTTCAGTAATCTCCCACTCAATATCAGGGTAAATACACTACGTTTATTTCGAGATTGTCATGTCAACTATTTGTGCTGTTATGGTTATTCACTCACTTCCGCACCAGCTTCTACACTTCTTCCTTTTTTTTTCTTGAAAAGGAGCTCAATCTTGTTTGGCTTCACCCAAAATAATTTAAGGGGCATTCATTCAAATAAACAGACTATATCCACAATGCAAATGAATTTAGAGAACACAGAAGTCACAATGAAAGGAACCTGCCATGATGATATTAGCTGTATTTTCATGCACGATGCAAAGGAAGCGGCATGAGTTCAGATGAGGGTGCAGACATCACAAAGCAGATGTCTGAGCTAATGTGCTGCTTACCTGTCCAGTCCCACTACCCTCATGTTTACTGGTCCAAAAATGGATTGATGATGTAAAAAATAATACTAGTAAAATAAAATCTAAAATAAAAATATCAACAGTCTGCTGAAGCATGTTCCGACCCACCTTGAATGGGAATGACATGTCTGTACCAGGCTAACATGGCTCTGCTCCAGCAGCATATATCATAAATACCTCTTTCACTCTGCCCTTTGATGGCTAAACAAATGGCAAGCCATTAAGTCCAGTGTCCATGAGGGAGTGGATGCACTGACATGTCAAACATAATGATGATAACGTTAATGAGCTCCTCTGTTAACTGGAGACACAGCTCAGTGCTGTCTGTGCATTATAGCACACGCCACTGTAACGGCTCACAGCTGTCAGGCTCAAATTAGTCCCAGTTATGGTGGGGCCTCAAGTTATTTATGGGTGCACAGGGCAAAATAAAACGACTGGTTTCACGTCTTTTCTTCTAAATTGTCATGTATCTTCTGATTAGGGATGCACATTTTGGATTTTTTTTATGACCGTTAACCGACGCCCTTTAACGATTAATAACCGTTAACCGATAAGATTTAAATGCCCTTCCATGCTGCCATTCCGACATTCCGTCATTCCGACGATGCACACACGATGCACAAACACATTAAATCCGTCATTTACCGCCAGCTGCAGTGTATGTGCAAAACAGGGGATCGAGTCCCAGCTGAGCCGTCCGGGAGAGTTGGCTGCCACGATGTTGCGCGCCTTGTCGTGGACGCATGCGGACACTTTCCCACTAAGTCCCCACGTCTCCACTGCATCAACCAGTTTAGCTGTGAGGTTCCAGTACTCATCGATATAGTGACATGTAATTGTCACGTAGCTCTCTGTTGTGAGCGCGGTCCAGCAGTCCGTTGTAATAGCCACGAAGTTAGTACTTGCAAGTCGCGTTTTACCCCCATGAGTTGATTGAATTACGTAGCTTAAAAACAAAATTGACCGTTTGTATTAATCGGTTAGAGTTACTGTTATCGGTTAATGGTTAAACGGTTAACCATGTGCATCCCTACTTCTGATACATGTACATCTTCTGGTATCTTTCTGTTGACTATCAATTGAAAAAGCAGTGGTGAAAATGCCTTGATCCCTTACTAAATGGCGGCACATCAGTTGGTCAGATACTATAAATCCAAGCTGTGCAGCCGAGTTTTGCTGAAACCAGCTGAAAAGTATTTTACATTGTAGTGGAGATCCCAAATTTTTGCAAGATATAGAATATGTCAGGCTGAGTTTTTAGGGAAACATGTAAATGATGCACAAATATTGAATTCTGCAGCCATAAAAACACAAAGTCTTCATTTTGACTTTTACACATCATATAGCTTTAATGAAAAGCTGTAACGAGCCGGTACAGAACAAGATGAAGTAAGATGATTCTAACAATGTGAAATCCACAGAAAATGGGAAAGTGTATGTTAAAGCGTTGAGGCTGTTTTCACGTAACATCACAGCCATGTTCCCGATGCTGTGTGTGTGGTACTCAGGATGTTAGGATGGAGTGTGGCCCAGTTCTGCCAGACAGCCTGGTGTTGGAGATCTTCCTGCGTCTGCCCCATGATGCCGTGCTGAGAGCTGGTCTGACCTGCAGACAGTGGCTGGCTGTCTCCAGAGATGAGTTTCTTTGGAGGGAGCTTTTCTACAGCTACTACCGCATACCACGCTCTGTACCTCGACACCCAGGTAAATAATTCTAATCAAATCACACTGATACCAGCTTTGTGTACAGATGCTTAGAGCGATTTCAGCCTTTAATAACTCCTAATCTACGTTTGTGCAGCGGCAGTGTCGTGGTACAGGGAGTTCAAACGTCTGTTTGACTGTATCCCCTGTGTGGAGGTTCAGACGCTGAGAGAGCACAGTGACCAAGTCCTCCACCTGGCTTTTTCTCACAGGGGTCACCGGTTCTCCTCCTGCTCCAAAGACTGCACTGTTAAGGTGGGGATTAAAAGATTATGGCGGTTGCTTTCATCTTGGGTTGTATTTTCGTACTTTCTGCCAGCTTGATAGTTGACTGTGTTCAGCATTTTGTTACATAGCTAACTGAAGGGCTTTTCTTTTCCCTGGTTTGGTGGTAGACCTACTCTATAGCCCACAGTTCAGGGCCAAAGCGAGCTCCAGCGGGGGAACTCGGACAGGCCAAAACATGACTGCTCAACACAGTGGCACTCATACTGCAGTCATGTGTGTTTAAATGGCTGATTAAGAAACTCTCACATGATATGATAATTTTTTTGACACTTTCTTATTTAGTGTGCTTGGAGACACTGATGTTTTTCTCCACAGGTTTTAAGCACTTTTCTTATTTCAATCATATTTTTGTTCTTAAATGTTGGAACCTGTTTTCTGTGCATGTTCTATTTAATTTTGATATTGAAGCGTTACCTGTACGCAGTGTAGAATAGAAAGCAAGCTAGTCATGTGAATTCTGATCAAATACACTGCCTAAAAAAAATTAAGGGATCACTGACCCAATGTTTATACGTAGCAGGGTATTTTGGAAAATGGATATTTTAGCCCCTCCGTTTTCAAAAATAATATCGTGCACACAACATCGTTTTCAAAAATGTTGTCGTTTACATGAACCTGGATAAATACGCCGTCAAGCGCCATCATAACTGTGCCAAACCTATGGGTGCGAGTGTAAACATAGGTCGCTCACATGATGTTAAGTATTTTCAGTCGCATGTTGTGACTTTTTGGAACCTAAAACGCTGTTTAACCCAGTTTACACGCCAAACAACAAAAAACTGGCTCCACGTTGGCTGGAGTTTTTAAAAATGATCGTTTTCAGTGAAAAAAACTCTGTTTACATGTAAGCAAGAGGCCAAACCGCATGAAAACATATGCGTTTTCCCTAAGTGTAAACGTAGGCTAAATCATCACAGTATAGCACCAAGATAAACTTCAGGGATATCAATCTGCCCATTTAGGGCAGAGTGATTGTGACTCAGTTACACCTGCTGTGGTGCTAATGAAAGTGACAACAGGTGCAGTGGAGAGGTAAAAGCAATATAACCCCCACAAAGGGAATGGTTCTCCATGTGGTGGTCACAGACAGTTGCTCTCTCCTTGTCTTTCCTGACTGATTCTTCTCTAGTTTTGAGTTCTGTTCATTTCTTTGTCACTACTGGTAGCCTGAGGACAAAATTAGTCCAGCTCCTCCAGGATGGCACATCCATGTGTGCGGTTGCAAGGGGGTTTTCTGTGTCTCCCAGCACAGTCTCAAGAGCTTTGGGGAGATACCAGGAAACTGACCGTTACACAAGGAGAGCTTTATTGATCCCACACTGGGGAAATCCAGTCATTACAGGCAGCAAGTATTAAAAAGGCAAACACAGTGGCATAAAAAGGCAAGGATAAAAAAAGTGTACAGGATAAAGAATAGTTAAACAACTACATACATACATGTACATTTGTACAGATTCTAAAAATACTAAATGTCATAAAAATTGTACTGCAATGAAAAGTACTATTGCCAATATTCTTAAGAGAAGGGCATCAACCCAGCAGCAGGGCTGCTGCGGTATCTGCTCCTTTGTGTGAGGAGGAACAGGAGTAGCCCTACAAAATGACCTCCAGCAGGTTACTGGTGTTGCTGTGGTGAACGTTATGCTGCCTGTAACGTCATCCAGCATGACCTGTTTGGCGGTGGGTCAGTCATGGTCAGGGGAGGCATATCCTTGGAGGGTCGCACAGACCTCCATGTCATAGCCAGTGGTACCCTGACTGCTGTTAGGTAGCAAATGTCAGACCTTACGCTGGTGCATTGGGCCCTGGGCTTGTCCTGGTGCAGGACAATGCTGGCCTCATGTGGCCAGAGTGTGCAGGCAGCTCCTGGATGACAAAGTGATATGATGTGTGATTGAAGTGCTTCCTTAATTTTTTTGAGCCATGTCTCTACTCAATTTTCAGTTAAACAGGATGAACAAACTTACTTTGCTCAGTAATCTCTATTAATACTGTTCGTCGAGCTTGGTGAGAAACATGGAAACCTTTCCTCCAAATGACTTTTCTGACTTCTTGTATGCAGCTATGGGACACAGAGCGGCCAGATGGTAATATCTCGCTGGTGCACAGCTCCAGCATGCGTCAGTTTAACTGGGGCTACACCCAATTCTCCCAGTTCAACGCTGACGACACCCTGCTGCTTGTGTCTGGTGTCTATCTGGGCCCGCACCACTCCTCGTCTGGGGAAATCGCAGTCATCAGTCTGGGTAGGAGTCAAAAAAATTAAAATAAATCCCTCGGCATGTGGCATCATTTCCTGTTGATGTTTCTTGGAGCCATTTTTAGTTTTCTCAATAATTCTTTTGTGGGAGTCTCCCCTCCCACAAACTAAGGTGTTGGTCCAATTTCCAACAGCTATGTGTGAAGAAGGATGCTGTAGGTGTATAAGTGTGACGAATGTATGAAGCATCTGTGATTATGCAGTAATTTCCAGTTATCGTCTCTGTAAATCACCTTTTCTTTGACACTTTCAATGAGGGAAACTGTGCTGAAAACTGCCGCTTTACACTCAGTTGCCAGATTATTAGGCACACCTAGCTGTACATACAACAGCCCTGCACTACATCCTTCCTTCATGAGGGTCATAATGTTGTAATGTCGTAAGGTTGTAATGTAATGGGAGCAGTTTCTTTCAGTCTGTGAGATGTTTAAATCAAAACGTGTCCCCACATCTTAACGCTCTGCAGAAAACTACACGCTGTTGTCGCGCGTCAGGAACAAGCCGTACGATGTGTTTGGCTGCTGGCTGAATGAGACTCACTTGATCTCTGGGAACCTGCACTGGATCGGCAACATGACGTCCTGCTCTGTGCTCTGGCTCAATAAAGCCTTCCAGGTGAGACCGAGTGCGCGTCGGGCAGAATCTCTTCATTGTGCAGATGGAGGAGGAGGAAGTGATCATGGATCCATAATACGTCCTCCACAATGTCATTCCCCCTCATCTCTTTCTTTTTCTCCCGCAGGATGTTGAATCAGAGAACGTCAACGTCGTTAAGCGCCTTTTCAAGATCCAGAACGTCAACGCCAGCACCATCCGGACAGTCATGGTGGCCCACTGCCGACGTCATGACAACCCGGACCTGCTGTTGGACTACGAGGCTCAGTCTCAGGCTCGACGGCAGAAAGGGCAGCAGCAGCACCATCACCAGCCTCTCCTCTTTGACCTGGGAACCTCCGGCAGTGAGGAAGAAGAGGAGGATGAGGAGCGCCAGAGGGAAGCGAGGTGTCACGGCCTCCCCACTGTCCGTCTTCCTCAGCCCACCATCTCAGGCTTGGGCCATGTTTTGCAGGTGAGTGAGGTGTAAAACTCAGGTGTTTTTATCTGTTTTGAAACAATAATGTTGTTGTTCATTCTGCCTCTTTTTCTGCTTTTCTTCCTGCCTGTCAGAGTTGTAAAAATGTGGGGCCCATGGAGCTGGAGATTGAGACCCAGGTGGCTCAGATGATGGGCAGAGCCCACACAAAGGCCCCTGAGTCCAACCTAATTGAGCCCTCTGAGCCCAGTGAGGGAGAGGACAAAACTTACTTACTCTTCACCACCGGCAGCCTTACATACTCCCCTCATCAGATAGGTAAGCAGGTGATGATGCAGGTGTGATCCACGCACAATGCATGAAAGGTAAAAATTACTCACGGCGCTGTCAGACGTCTCCTCTCATGTGGGGGTCTTGTCCCTGCCCAGGTATTAAGCGGATCAAACCGGACCAGATGACCACTTGTGGCCCTGTACTGGGGGAAGAGCGGAGTTCAGACGAGTTCTTTGATTCCCTGGACCATGTCATTGATATCCATGGACACATCATTGGTATGGGCCTTTCTCCAGACCACAGGTACATAAATGATGTACATGATTCATTATGCTTTAATGTAGAAAATGAGATGTGTAGCTTTGTTTGTGTCTGTGCCAATGCAACACATTTTTTTGGATTACACACGCCATCATGACTCTAAATGTGATCTTTTCATTGATCAGGTACCTTTATGTGAATAGCCGGGCTTGGCCAGCCGGGTGCGTGATCTCCGACCCCATGTCTCCTCCGCCCATTGCCGAGGAGATCGACCTGCACGTGATCGATCTGAAGAGTTTGAGGGAGGAGAGGAGGAGTCTGCGCGCTCACCGAGCCTTCACGCCCAACGATGAGTGCTTCTTCATCTTCCTCGACGTCAGCAGGGACTTTGTCGCCAGGTGCGTGACTGAGGCCGTCTGTTTCTCCAAGAATAGATGCAGCTTTCACACTTGAAGCTATGATTGATTAATTTGCCTGCATTATGCCATGAAGTGATCATGCATGAATAGGGAAGTGATACTGCAATGGCAGAAAATTTGTTAACGCAATTTGACTGCTCATTTTGGAGTAACGTCTCTGTGTCCATGCTGGCATATTCTATGAATAGAGGCATCTCAATGCTCCTGTAATTTACTTACTCAATGGTCCTGAAGGTAAATTTAAGGTTACCGTTTGATGCATCCTGAAGCTCCCTTAGCTTTTCTTAGTCTAATAATTAAAGAGTAAACTCACAAAATGCCAAGAAAGGAAATATTCTTATACCTATTTCTCTTATTAAACAGGAAAATACAACCTTTCAGCTTCTGAGTTTCTCTCTTTTAGCAAACTAAGCTTAATGAGCTAATCAAAATCGAGAGAAGCAAGATAAATCTCACAAAAATTGTCTTCATTATGAAGATATCCTGGCTCCACATGCTGTGTTACATACTCACATGTCCATGTGTACATCTAAAGACCATGAAAGATCCCTTTCTACTGTGATTTCAATGTGAGTGATGGGGTAAAACATCCTCAGTCCTCTTCTTGTGCACTGACCCATCTCTCTGCTCTCCTGCCTGCAGTGGAGCGGAGGACAAGCACGGTTACATCTGGGACCGTCACTACAACATCTGTCTGGCACGTCTGGCGCACGACGACGTGGTGAACTCGGTGGCGTTCAGCCCTGCTGACCAGGAGCTGCTGCTGTCGGCCAGCGACGACTCCACCATTAAGGTGTGGCGCTCACCGCGCATGGTCCGCCTGGCGCAGGCCCCCGCCCGGCCGTCGAGGCCCCGCGGCTTCCTGTCATCCTGGCTGAGCCGCAACAAGAACTCAACATCTGCCGGCAGTGTCAATGGAAAGCCATGAGTCAGGTTGGGAAACACTCACAGTGGGAGGGAGCCGGGAGAGGAAAGCTTGACCTTTTCCTCTGTGATGTGAATCTATATATACACTCCATGTATATGTTCAGTGTGGTTACAGTCAGTGGTTTTGCTTGAGGTCACGGTGTTGTGACACACAGCAGTGCTCGGCGTCTTCAGCTAACAGGAGCCAGGATGTGATGTGACTCAGGGTTAGACAGAGTGCGCTGTTGCACCAGCAAAGGACATAAATCACCACAGACTCTGTTTCGCTGCTGACAGGAGTGAATTGAAATGTTGTCAGAAAAATGCACAAGACAGACGTCCAAACATGTTCCCAAGAGATGTTTTTTCTTTTTTTTTTTTTTTTTTGGTCTGTTTTTATCTGTAACGTTGCGTCTGAACAGGTCAGACTCAGGACTCCTGGACCTGAGGCGTAAATGTACTGCAGAGTTGAAACCTTATGATCCCAGCTGTCGTGTTCTGCCCGTCAGAGAAGTGCTGTGACTGAGAATTATTTCACAAAATGTCTTTTCTTATTAACGGATATATCCAATTGATGTATTGATTATGAACACCTCATGAAACCTGTTTTCAGAAAATTACAAAACCATTTCATACCAGAAGGGAAGACAGCATTTAGCTGCATTGACTGCAGTCTCCCTTGGTTTTTAATCATCCCATCGCCCCAGAAATGATTGATCACCAGTCTAATCAATGTAGCATTACAGAGTTGTTTAATCTAGAAGAGTTGTTGAGAAACAGTTAGCGTGAAGCATGACTGTGAACAAAAAAAAATGTTGTATGCGTAGCTAATTGTTATTTGGCCTGTTGTTCTATGTAGAAATGTATTTAAACACTTTATCCATGTGTGGCTCAAAGCCGCGCCCTTTAATTCTGTCTGAAGACTTTCTGACATCAGGATGAATCTCAGATCCAAATTACTACGTGTGACAGGTTTGTTCAGTCTCCAGGCAACACTGTTGTCCATTTGGTCCTGTCTGTCAAAACAGAATCACCACCCATCCTCCAAAATGTGTCCCAAGACATATTTATACACTTTATACACCCTTCAGGATACATACTGCATGTTTTTATGCAGGTGGTGGCGCTGAAGAGGTCATCATTATTTCAGTATGGCCTAAGTTCACTAAGATTCACATATAATGTTCAATAAATACTGTACATGCTGTAAAATGATGGTTTTATTTAAGTCTGTTGAAAGAACAGATTGTACACCGCTGGCTGAAAGACCATTTAACTTTAGTTTAGACATGTGTGTGTAGTCCACCTTAGAAGTGCCATGAAATACCTTGGCTGAAATTTTATTCATTTAAAAGAACAACAGAGAGTGAAAAGTTGTTTGAAATGCTCATATAGACAGTCAGAATGACATCAGAAAACTAAAGTGGAGCAAACCTCCTGCTGCCTCAGCTCAAAGGCCTCATCTGTGTTTTTGTTTTCTGGACACCAGCAGTCTTTAGATGTTCGTGTGTTCGTGGGTTACCCCTTTACTTCCCATCATGCTTGTAGTCCCCCTCAAGATCCTTCAGTGTTATCGCTCAAGGACCGGTCTGAAAAAGTTGCTGTCAAACCAGCACAAGCATCAGGTACTTTACCTGTAGATGTTTCTGTTTCCTTGGTGATTCCCTGTCGGGGACAGACGTTACTGATTTTAAAACCCTGTTCAGTCTGACTGTGGGTTGTCTTGTTATCTGAACCCTGGCTGTACTTGCATGTCGTTTTTTCCACAGAAACCTGTGTGAATGTGTCTGACTTCTTCGGCTGACTCTCGCCACCCATTGATCAGTATTTTCCATGTTTTGATGTGTGTATAATCAGCCCTGAAGTTTCTCCTTAGCTCCCAACTTTCTTAAAGATTGTTTTTACTGCAGCTCCACCTTTCTCCATCATGTTTCCTGTCCTCTAACGTTATTTTCATACTCCCCTAAAATAAAAGGCATGTCCTGAAAGGCCAGAAGTCTGCCAAAGTGTCAGAGTAATATTCTTTTCTGCTGTTAAACTGTTTTCTACTGCAGATTATTTTCTTGAGAAATCGTTTGATCTTTAAGAAAATTGTAAAAATACCCATCAGTTTCCAAAGTGCAGGAAGACGTCTTCAAACGCCACATTTTGTCCAACCATCAGACTGAAATCCAACACGTTCAGTCTACATAAAAAGTGAAAATAGCAGCATATTCCTCAAAAATGAGAAGGAGGAAGGAACAATTCATCCATTGTGAAGGTAGCTGAGGGTTACTTTTCTGTCCGTTGACAAGTCGACTTGGTTTTGCAGCTCTAAACCAAACTGGACAATTTGACGTTACTAACGATACACCTGATGATGGCGCTAGAGGTAAATGTGAGAGATCGTCATAGGTATTACATGGTGGCTCGAGAGGAAAGTCAGGATCACTTAAGTCGGTGGGATTCATCCTCTGGAGCGCATGGATGTACTAAATTGTATGAAAACATTAGTTACTGAGTTAGCAGACTGACAGTCTCATCCATAAAGCCACGCTGCTAACACAGCTAATAAGCATTTACCTCAAGATCCACTTAGCTGGAGCTTTCATCTGCATCTCATGGTCTTCCTCAGCCAAAGACCATCCTTAAACAGAGACAGGTGTAATGATCCCCCCCCCCCCCCTCGTAATCAATCTATCAGTGCTTCATAGAGGTCCCATACAAATGAGAAAACGTCTCAAGAAACTAGTAAGTGGACCTTTTTAGGGGGACATTTTCATCTGACCTCACAGGCTCATCATTCACTTGTGTGAAAGTCCACAAAATGTCCACAGACCATACAAGAGAATGAGCTTTTGAACATTGAGCTGTCATGAAACTTGCAGCTAGTCTCCCTCCAGGAGGGTTTTTCCATCCGTCTGTTTTGCCGTGTCAAAGCAAGACGTGAAGACGTGTCGGCTGCACCGCTTCACAGCAGGAGCCAAAATTGATCTGAATTGCAATGGGATGTGGTTTTGGGTAACACTTCAATGCGCTACTTTCATATTGAGGCGTCACCAGGTTTCATTTACTTGAAATATGAACTATGTGGTGATAAGTGGTGAAAAAGAATTTGAATCTGAACTGCCAAAATGGTCGCAATGCAATGGTTAAAGTCAACAGTTTCCACTTTTAAAAAGGTCTCTTCATCTGAGTCTTACCACTTGAGTCAGTCCATGCAGGTTATTTTGGTTTTATTTGCTCGGGTTTTGAGTTTGCTCCTGTTTGAGAAGTGCTAACATTTAATTTAAACAAGACTAAAAGACGAGCCATACTAGCTGATCTGTGAGGCTGCAAATGCTAACGCTGGCCTGGCCACATGTTCAGTAACAATGCTAACATGCTAATGTTTAGCAGGTATGAAATTAAACCTGTTCACTGTCTTGGTTTAGCTTGTTAGTATGCTAACATTTACAAACTACAGCTGAGGCTGATGGGAATATTATTAGTTTTGCAGATATTTGGTCCAAACCAAAGTAATTGGACACATTCAAGTAGTGACCTGATGACACTTCATCCTCTGGGGAACATGAATATTTGTATAAAGTTTCCAATAGCTGTTGAAAGACTTCAGTGTGGGCTAAAGTAGTGTACAGACAAAGTTAGCAAATGCTAACGTGCCAACACGTTAAACTAAGATGGTGAACATGCTAGCATGCTGATGTTAGCTCCCAGCTTCACAGAGCTGCTGGCGGGCCTGCAGACTCTTTGCCTTGTTTGGTGATACTGTGAACTGAACCTTCAGCAAACGTATGAAGGCCCTGCATGAGTGGCGGCTGCTGAACCTGTTCTGGTGGCATTTCTTAGCGTCGCTTGTTGGGTGTGGGTGTTTGACCTCAAACAATATAAGGCGTTACGCAGTCCACGAGGTGCATGTGTGACCTGCTGCTTCGATGTGTGTGTGTAGAGATCCAGCCCGGCTTTGTTGCTTTGACAGCAGACTGTATTACAACACTTCCCAAGAGACCCAATTAAAAAACACACTGGTTCCTACATTTCCCATCATGCAATCCACATATTGAGCCTCCATGTCCCAGTTTATAATGCAGATCTTCGGTGAATTTCCCTGTGATGTTTTTTTTTAACTCTGATGTTTTGGGGCACATTCCAGGAAGCGACAGTTCATCATTTCCACGTGTCAACAGCAGCACCACAAACTGGGTTAACCGACAGCCAGATGAACTGTTTTGTGACGCATCGGTCTGGCTGTGTGGTTGTTGTTTCCTTCAGATGTTGCAAACAGTTTCAGTTGTTGCAGCCAGTTGATGAATACGTTACTGTGTTGGAGAAAGCACCGAAGAGTATCACACACCATAAAACCGTATAAAATCACCTACACTGGCCCACAGGGAAAGGTTGCTATGTTGCCACGTACACATGTTCTTTTTTTTCACCTTATATCACCTGTGATGCTGATCCTCACTTGATAACAGAATCAGTGTGTACAGCAGATATCATATAGCAGCTCATTTGTAAAAAAAAAAGAAAATCCTTAAACACACAGTATTAAAACATAAAAATAATGACTTCTTGGATAGACTTCAAGGACTGATGTGTGTTAACATTTTAATGTAATGTGCATCAAGGTGCTGTGAACATGTACATTCAAAGTATCCCAATAATATCCAGAAAGCACTTTTATTTATATAGTCCAACACCACAAACTTAAAACAGGGGGCTTTAATTCTGTTTCACACATAATAAATGTCCAAAGAAAATTTAGGATGCATGTTATACATGTAAAATAAAAAAATGCACCAAAGTATTATTAGTAAAAAGGAAAGTATTACTGGAAATAATCTCTAATGAATTCATATAGGGACGTGAATATAATATAGAGTGAATATCAGTTACTGAGCTTTTGAGTTACTACTAGGACTGAGTAAAGCTGGAAGTATAAGGGTCCGTGTTTTTCTACATTAATACCTTGCTATAAACTCCAGTCTTGTAATGGCGGTCTGTTTAAAGCGTTCTCACTCTTTGACTTAGTTTTGGGCTGACATGGTTACAGCTGCTTATGTTAATACTCGTTTGCTGCTCTGCTCTGTGTCACGCTACATGACTTACAAATGATAACTGATTGACACACAATCAAAAGTGGCCTGCTTCATCTACGGTTGAATGACAGTACTGCTGTTGATTCATTTGTTTAATTAGAACTGCTGCGACTGGAGTGTTAGAATTATTATAGTATGTATATACTGTATATATTAAGAAGGTATTTGATACAAATAGTTGGTATATTTAAGGTAGAACATTTCATCTGAATGCCAAGAGGGTCACATTAGGATGATGGGAGATCTTGAACTCAGCAGCTCTTAATGTTACTAAAACTCATAGCTCTTACTGTGCAAACAGCAGCTGACGGCTTTATATTTCTGTGTATGTGAGCTGGGCGCTGCCTGAAGTCTTGAATATAAAAGACATGTTTTAAGTAACAGAAACAGCTAAGCTTATATAAAGCGTGGGTGTGACATGGCAGTGGCTCCATCCACTGGCTCTTATAAGTCAGATTCATTTATTCACTAAATATGGATTTCCATAATCATTCCAGAGCCACCACCATGATTGTTATTGTACACACCCTTGTATATCAGTCATAATGCAACACTCTCAACACATCGGGATGACTTTCTTATAGGGTAGATATGATATAATCATATGTATTAATATATATATATTATATATAATTATTATTGAGTTTTCTTTAGATATTTGATGCTTTGGTGTAACTTCCACAGTCCACACCCTATAAGCCTGTAAGGTCGACAATGGCTTTGATGAATATTGTATCATCTCTCAGATACGGGCTCTTGCCGGCCAGTTTAGCCAGTGGACAGAAGAGCGGGCAGCCACTGGCGATGTTCATCTCGCTGATGGGCTGCTGAAAGGAGGTGGAGGTGACATCAGGGCGGAAAGCATCAATAATGTGCTCCCTGTTGTTCTGATCCAAGAGCATTAGAGTCACCTGGGGGAAGAGGAGGAGAGGGGGACACCGGTTTGTCTTGTGCTGTTCGCTGAGGGCTGAAATGGGAGGAGAGGATCCTTTACAAGTCTTCCTACCTTCTGGCTGAACGGCCACTTGAGCAGTGCGTCGCACTTGCCCCTCATGACGACGAAGAACAGTGAAAGGTGCGTTCCTCGCCCCGTCCCATCGCCGTTCAAATACAGCCTCAGACACATTTTGTATCCGTATTTGCTGGAGTAAAACGCTGTGAGCAAGAGAAAGAGGAGCCCGGGATGTAAACAGAGCCTAAAAACTGTCATGTGAGAGCAGGAGCTATGTGCTCTCCCTGAAGGACAAGTGGAATTACCCTTTGCCACATGCCAAGAGGTAAGATCATACAACCCACATGATCTCAGCTGGCTCCAATTCAAAAATAACCTTTCATCACATAAAAAAGAGAGGAGCTTTGAAATACATGATGGGTGGTATTGTGTCTTTCATCTCACCTGGAGAGAACATTGCAGGTGTTCGACCGGCCACAGCATCCTGTCTGCGGCGTGAGAATTCGGAGATTTTCCACACGAATATCCCATCGTAGGTGCAGAACTGGAGCTCTCGCACCATCTGTTCAGTTTCAGACAGCTGCAAGTCTCTCATTGTGACCGTCCGCTCTAGCTGTCGCACTTTATTGGAGAGGTTTTCAATTTTTTCCTGGTCTAAACGATGCTGATGTGAGAAGGCCTCCATCGTAACTGAACTGCGCTCCACCTCTCGGTTCAGGACGCACACGATGTTTTCTAAAGCGATGACCTGTCCAGAAACAGCAACAAATGCATTTGGATCCTCGTTCCAAACCTTTCAACATGAGTGGTGAAGAGTGCATTCAGTCTATTTGAGACTCACCTTTTTTTCCAAGTCCACGGACTGCGCAGAGGCTGCAGCTCCAGCGCCCATATTGACTCCCTCCTCAGGAGCCCTGTACAGGCCAAGACCTGAGTCCTCCTGCCACTCCCCGGAACCAGCAGTGTCAGCACGCGTCCGAGCCATGGACAGCACCATGGGCAGCAGCAGACGCAAGTGCTCCATGGTGCTGCTTTGCTCATGGTCGCTGAGCTTCCCGTTCTCTATCTGGGAAACACAACAGAGCTCATTTAGCCAGTTGAACGGAAAACTTTCAAACTGCAGGGCATAAATGGCCCACTTTTATTTTATCAGGGGAGGACACTTGACCGGCTGTAATGCTTGGTGGTGTTAGCTTTGAGGGTCGTAAAGCTGTGTCCATCTGTTGCGGCGATAAAAAGCTTTATAATTTATTTATTGTGAAAGAGTCAGAATAATAGAACCAACCAACCAATTGTTGGTTTTAAACTGATTTTTTTGAAAAGGATCCCCTGAAAACCTGGTTTGAAATCATAACAATTTTATTAATATTAACATTTATGACACTAAATATTTAAACAGCAGTTTAACAAACATCCATCTCATCTGCTCCATCAGGGCCGTGAGGGTGCCCTGTGGTTGGGAGCAAACAACCACTGAACCACTGTCAAATTTCAAACATTCATAAGATGCTAAACCCTGATTGGTGCACAGAAGCGTGTGACATAACCCCTCTTGTAAATGAGCCTCGCCCATGTCAAACCAGCAAGACAAGCTCAGACAAAAAAAAAAAAAAAAAAAAGAGGCTGGTGAGAATTCATGCTAGAGGGCATGTAGCTTAGCTTAGCATAATGACTGGAAGCAGAAGGAAACAGCTAGCCTGGTTCTGTCCAAAAGTAAAAATGGTTTTACTGGGGATTTGGGGGAAACACTACTTCTAGTTTTAGAATTGATGGTAAGACTTATTTGTTAGCTTTGCTACCTGCTTGAGCTAGCTGCTCCTCTCTTTATGCTAAATAGAAAGTGACGCAGTGAGAGCATTATATTTGATTGCATTACCATACATACCACAGATTTACAGCCCACTTCACTGAATGGACAGGCATTCTTTGACTTGCAAGACCTGATGTGGTCACTGAACTGAAGACAGAAAGAACAAAAAAAAAATAAGAGTTAGTGGACCAACTCCAAAAGATTTCATCAACCGAAACAGAGAAGTGAAAGTGAAGAGCGGGACTCTCAGTCAGAAAGAACCTAAGCGCTCAAAAAGGGAATTCTTAGACACCAAAAACTTCCACAAGAAAGAAACCTTTCACTGTTCAAGTAATCTATTACTGGAACTGACACGTCTAGTTTAACGGTACATTTTTTAGATGTCTTATTTAATTAATTTCTATGTACTTTGCATAATAGTATTGTGTCCACATCGATATTTCTATGGAAAATTAAAGGAAAACTTGCGGAAACCTTTTCTCTCAGGATCTTCTTCTTGCCGCAGTCCTTGCATTGTAAGGGAAACTTCAGACAGATCTCATCATGGGCCTAAAACACACCACGAAGGAGTGTGAGAACATTATTTTGGTTTCATTATTGCAGACACAGACAGCAGTTGCTTTGTACTCGATCATCTCTATCTCTCACCTTGATGTCTTTAAAGTTGAAGGTCATTTTGCAGTATTTACAGTTGAGTGTTCTCGCTTCACACTCCCTCTCATTATGTCGGTCCTTCTCCGTACGAAGGATTAAGGTTTGGCAGGCCTCGCACTGTATCCGCTCGAATTCACAGTGACCTTCATGCTGAGCCTGACAATGGAGGACAGATTACTTACTATTATTACTCCATTCATACATTCAGTGCAGGTGTGTCTGGTATTCATTGTGTTTTTTAAGATAATATAAAAGAAAGACAGCTGTGCTTTTCACATCATATTTGTGTGATCACAGTGCCATTCAAATAGACAGATGATCAAAACAGGTCATACAAACGCTTTGGACCTTTTGGCAGCTTTTATGTAAAGATGACACACCTTTTTTGTTTGGAAAAGAAATGTTCAAAACAAAAGCCTGTACAAACATGTACATGTAAGCATGTGCGGTAAAAGGTGTGCTGACAGTTGAAATGTGGAAACACAAGCTGCTCTATCTGATTATCTGACAAGGTGACAACAACAGGTAACGGCTCAGTGCACTTATTATGAAAGTGGCATTCAATAATCAGGATTATGTGATAAAGTAATTATTAGTGTGATTATGATGTTTTTTTTTCCTGCAACCCAATCAGGGAAAAACGATTGTGAAAACACAAATAATATACTAAAAAAGTGAGACAAGAAGGGCACTTTGAGAGAGAACATCTGACCTTAAAACAAACAAAAAAAGAATCCTGATCAAAAAGGAAGTTGTGTGAAGATGAGGAAACAAAAGAGTGAAAAACAGAAGCACAGAAATAAAAAATGGAAGTAAAACTATACATTACTGGAAAATGTTTCTGATTTAAAGCTGTAATCTTTAAAATAAAACAAAACAACTTAAATATCTACTTTTTGAAAAATAGCGAGAAACTAAACGGGCGGGGCTCTGTGAGGCGGAGCTTATCGACCTGGAAGTCATTCTTTTCCTCAATGGCTACCACCAGCACGCATGGAGCCACAGAGCAGGAACAACAGGTAGGTTAGCCTGTTTCTCGCTTTGACTGCTCACTTTTCAGACGTTTCACTGACAGACTTCGGACCGAATGACCAAACTAAATATAAATCATCTTTAACCGCCAAATCCCCGTCCTTACCACGCCACTCCGACACCGTGTTTAGTCGGTTTTTCCAACTTCGTAAGACCTAGTTTTGGGTGTGTGCGGCTAGCTAACGGCAGCGCGGATATTTCCACAGTGACTAAGAGGGCAGCCCACAACTGTTCACACAAACATGTGGGTGTATCACACAGCAGAATAATCATTCCTTGAACGCTGCATTGAAGCCGTAACACACTTTTATCCCATGGTTGTAGAGAGCAAGCGCATGTTCCCGAAGGGAAGTTTAACCAGCGAGCTAACGAGTCAGAACCCCATTTGCAGAGCATGCAAAACTATTTCCAGAGCCGCCTCATTTTAAAATATTTCCTGCCCTCAAATGACTTCAACATTTCCTGTGTATCTATCTGAGCGTCATGAAGTTATAGTTAAGTCAAACCACAAACAGACGAGAAGCACTACAAACATCCTCTGTGAAGAATTAGATCCAGGAAGTCTTTTTAATAAACAAACTCGCCCCCACACGGGGATATTTACAGCAGAAACAAAACTCAGACAAACTAGTAGACAGATGACACTCATTCAAACACAAGAACACAAACAGCTTTTATGGTGCTGGTGGGGCTTTTTACATGATTACACTAACCACAGTCTGTCTGAGGGACACGGTTCATTGTCTAAACCTGCTCCTGTTCTATGTCTAACAGCTTGTCTAAGTTCAGCTGTTGCCTTGTGAACCGCTGAAACCTACATTTAAAAAAAAAAAAGCTGTTTCCTTATCATGCAATGGTCAGCTAACCCTAATCTTGAGTCAAATGGCCTTTTATGTCCTGGTACTTTCCCACTGATTTGCTGTTGTAAGCTGAGTGGGTAGTGGAGGGACTTTCCAGGCTGGATGTTAAGTTTCACTTCCTGTTTCTGTGCTTCTGCTACTTTACGCGGGTACATATCATACAACAACATTGTTCCGCTGTAATGTGAGCTGAAGGCTTGACATGAACTAGAGTATGGGTTGGTATACTCTGTGTGGGTGCTTGGGTTTAGAGAGATTAAAAACATACTGACAGTACTGGTTTGGGTGTGGTAAACTGCTACTTGGGTTAACAAGAGACAGGCAGGGACAAACACTCGTGTACAAAGCATATCCGTCAGTTAAATTTAATACTTCACCTCATACTCCTTTATCGAGCCTGTCCAATTACAGCCCTGGTTCAAACACCTGGCAGGCAGACTTGCTATTTCTCGACCTGCAGCATTGTCTGGAAATGCCTGGTAGGGGGGGGCAAAGAACACAGCTCAGTGAACTCATCAAGCCACTAATTAAAATAGCAACGAGACATAAAAGGTCGCATTGTGTGAGTCTGTGGTGAAGGAAACTCCCGTCATACTGTAGTCATACATTTTCCTTTGAATGGTGGGAGTGAGGAATGGTGTAGATTACAAGGGAGATGTCTCATGAAGTAACAATGTTGGCTGAAAGCTACATACTTTAAAACTTACCTCATTACTATTTAGAATGGAAATAGGTTCCTCATATATCTCCTCTTGGCGGCAGGCTTCACAAGGCTTTGGCCCAGAACTGCCAAACAAAACAGGTTTTTACTTCATTGTAAAAAAAAATGCTGGTTGGTGCTAACAGTCAGCAACAATTTCCTGCTGACCTGTGTGGACGCACAGCTCAAGGAGCTGAATCATTGATCAATACGGCAGAAGTGAAAGAAGCTTGTAGTGCTGTACAAATGCTGCAGTTTGCAACCTTGTTAAGGTGTAGGAAAACCATGACAGAGATGTACTAGTTTTTACGAGGTTGAGGACAAACAGATGAATCTCACACACTCACACACTCTCTCTCACACACACACACACACACACACACACACACACACACACACACACACACACACACACACACACACACACACACACACAAATAGTGTATGATGAAGTTATCAGAAGAGCACTATGAATTCTCATATACAGGCAGTGGTGGTTTTCAAACAGGTCACTTGACATGACCTTTCAAAACATCAATTTCACATGTGGTTTTGTATAAAGGTTAACTACATGTGAAAGAGCGTGCATTGAGATTCACATGACACACACACATGTGGCTTTCAGACCACGCACGTCCCATGTGAGAGCACAAACTTCACAACTGCTTCTTGCTGTTGTGTGAATGGTGGAAGATCATGTTTTATAGTTGTTAAAATGACTGCATTTCCTGTATTATTACCTTATGTTTAATGATACTGTCAAAGTATCACTGTACATAAGGCGATGCATCAATGTATTTGTGATGCATTCATGAACAACCAGTGAGTCAGTGAAAAAGAAGTGGAAAAAAACAATGGACACCTTTAGAATGAGTCAGCATGGTCAGATCCTTGTGATTCACTGACTTCAGTATTTGAGTCCAGTCATATGAGGGATGAGTCTGCATAGCATAACTGATCTTGGGTGCAAAACAATCCCCAGAGGCGAGCAGAGATAAGAACACAGGATGTGCTGAAGCATGTCCAAAACGAGGGTAAGCATTAGGGAGGAAGGGATTTGCATTTCACTGGATTGTGGGTGGTATTAGGACCTCCAGTCTACCTGGTGAGCTGCTTGAAGCAGTGTACACAGAAGCGGTGGCCGCACTGAGCCTGGACAGGCTTCCTCAGGACCTGGAGACACTGCTGACATTTGTATTTATTCTCCATGGGCACTGACAGCACACTGAGGGGGATCCCTGGTAAAGAGTTGGAACAGTCCAACGAAATGCGAGCCATTCTTTTCCATCAACCTGTTGCAATAGCCTGTGAATGAATGCCACACATAACAGCAGTTAACAACCAAACGAGACGTGTGTGAGTACAAAAAAGCAGCACATCAATCATGTTGTTTCGTGTCTCCCCTGACATACTTGTGATACTTAATGAGCACTTCCAGTGGGTACAAGTCCAACACCCAGCATGTCAGTTACACCTATTGGAAGTGTTACCATTACCATCATACCACTTCACATGCAGTAGCTGTACTGAAAGTGCAATTAAAAGCAATGCCCAAGCCCTTCAGCAAATACTTCTGCAATGACAGTGTAAAGTTGATTCATCATTGTGAAACTGTGGGGAGCTGCCCTCTTAAGCTTATTAGGTTTGGTTGCTGCAGCATAAAACATGTTTTATGTGTCACAGGCAAACAATGTAGAAATGTTGAAATAAACTGCAATGGTGGTGATACTATGTATGCAAACACCAAATGATTTTGCATAGGATTCAAAAAGATGTAAAACCTTCAAGGCTGCAATGGTACATGACCAAATGGCGTGCCTTTGCAAAGCGCTCGCCATATCTACAAAGCCAGTATGAGCTGCATGCAAATTCTTTTCAGCTGTCTTGCATCAACGAAAGAAAATGCTGATTGATCACAAAACAGATATCCTGGTGACAGATTTGTTTGATTAGTCGCTCTAGAGTGCAAACATGGCACGTACAGCAGAAGTATACTGATGGAAAGAGAGCTATCCCGATGTCTGTGTCACTTCAGAGGGAATGGAAGACGTTTTCACCAATCCAATATTTTTTACTAAAAACTTATGAACACTCCCAAAATCCACCCATCCAGAAAAGGGTTCATTAATTGTTAACTTTGAGTCTATCAAAAAGTGCTGAGATCTGACAGCTAAAAGAAACGCAACAGATCAGCATGGCCACCACTTGTTACTGTTCAGGAGATACTGGCCAAAACATGACGCTGATGGTACCAGCAACACCACGTGTCCAATCTCTGAGGTTTACTCTTGACCAACAATGGAGCTTTTTAAAAAAACCCTCCAATCTTCCAAAGGTTGTTGCTCGAGGATTTTGGTATACAGCTGTGGCACGAAAGGCCAATGGTCTCAAGCGATGTACTACATTTGCACTCATGTAGGTTTGAAATATGTGTTCCATTTACTGCTCAAAAGTATTAAAGAGCAGCTGCATACGGCTAATAATCGTCCTCGTGCTGCCATCTAGTGGTTGCTGCATGCTCTACCCACAACATATAGGCATTATGAAACATGGAGCACAACGGATAAAAGTTGGGTTTGGTCAACAGCATTTTTCAATAAACTTTATTTGTGTGGTATCTGTGCTTTACATGAAGCAAAAGTTAAGATGCAACAATTTGAAGCTCCTACGTTTATGATTTGAATATTCCTTCCTCCTGTGCCATCTGTTGGAAGAATCAAGAAGGTCCCAGGAGTCTACAGGCTCATCCATTCCAATCAAACAATACATTGCCTCAGTAACGCAAAGTGCCAGCCAGGAGGAACTCTTGCACCTTTTATGGTAGAAAAGCATTGCTACACTGACCTCTACGGGTAGAACACAACTGAAAGTTCCACACATGGTGTAAAAGGCTACTTTGTTGTTTGTTGCTTTGTCGACCACGCCAATGAGTATGGCATTCAACAAGGTCAAAAGCAGCAGGAATTTCCGCCTCCATATCAAACTTATTTCCATATCAGCGACAACAAAAAACAATGACTGGGGATGCAAGATATGTGCCATCTGCCTCCTACTCGCAAACAATTGCAGTAGTGTTCATCAGGTTAAGCTGGAGGTATCATATTGTCGAACTAAAGAGCCTGTCGTGGCCACAATGTCATCCCCGCAGTCTGCTGCATTGAGCGCAGTACCAACATTATGGTTGACATACACTTGTTTCTTTGACGCCTTTGCAAAAAATCCTTCTTTTTGAAATGGCTGTTCTATGAATGCTTAATCTGTTAGTAGCGCATAATTCATTGTTGAAAAATCCCTGATGCGAAAATGAGTGGGGAGTGTTTTTCCAATATGAGATATCCTCAAATACTGACATTAACAACACACCCACAGCAAGTACTCCTTCAGTAAATATGCACACAGCTGTTTGTTGCATGACTCTGTGCCTAAATGGGTTTGGTTTTGCACACAGCTGCAGAAAATGGCATGCTATGCTTGTTCATGCAAGTGTAGCACGTCAACATATACTGCATAGTTAATGTAAAGTGTCTCAGGGAACTCTGCATTAAGAATATGAACACTGCAGCTTTGCTTGTCATGAAGATATAATCTTTGACATCTGTCTGCAGTTGGCTTAAGGTTTATCAGAGGTAGTTTATCTGGTTTGAACTGTCTACAGTCCAAAGGGTACATGGCTTTGAGCAGGGTTGTCTCCACCTATTAATTTGCTTGAGTCAAAGCAGGTCTGAGAACAGCTCAGCTACACCCATAAATTTAAATGCACTTTGCAGCTTTCAAGCAGTTCAAGCCCTTTCAAGGTACACCTAAACTGTTACTAGCAATGCAATTGTGAAAAATAAAGGTTATGAAAATCCTTATACAGCAGTCAATATATATTGTGGTTACGAAACACACTTTGACTCCTGCACACGTTGACTGGGAGAGTGCACTGAAATTGAAATCAGCTTTTGCTGATTGTGAGAGCTAAGTAGAATTTTTGTTGACGTGGCTTAATTTGAGACACATCTCAGACTCTGGGTAGGGAAGTGAAATTAAAGTGGCCTACTGAATTAAAACTTAAAAAAAAATCAATAAACTAGTAAATTTAAAGGTCACTCTGTCCCCCAAATTCATTTCAGTAACCTGTATGAAACTGAAACCTAAAAAACACAAGCACCTTTCCATCTCATTTTCATTGTGATCTTCACAGAATGAGTTATGATGAAAGCCTCATGATCAGAAGACTAATAGCTGGACCTTCTCCTGCTCATCATGAGACTTAAATTGTCATAAGTAAACACATGACCAGTAATTCATTCACAGCCGTTAGTAACAAGCTACAAACACTCTAATCTTTTCAGTAACATTCACACTCCCTGGCATCTTTTCTACTTTATTCAACAAGCATTTAGAGCAGCTGTGTCCAGATAAGGCTATCAGCTGAATTTCAACTTTTAACATGACATTACAAACATTTTAGCCGTATTTGAAACCAATATTATGGCAAACTTTTAACTATTACTTACACTTTGTTCACCGTTACAACAAGACTAAATAATGGTGATGCATCATTTTTGGACCAGTTTGTCAAAATTTCACATTTTAAATTAACAGGTTTCCAAATCTTGAACTTCAGTGCCATCAATTTTGGTTATCCTAAAGTGAATGTTCTTGAATAATGGTAAGTAATCATTCAAGTTCCACCCAAGATTATCATTATATCAACCTCAGGCAGAACCCGGTTGAAGGTGGTTTCACATTTCATTTCTTAGAAAAACCCAATGCTGCTTATCATATCATCAACTGTCACTGTATTTTCCTGCTGCAATTCGCAGAAAGTCTATTTGACTCATTAGCACAGTCACTTTTGCTCTTACAAAACATGCAGTGGTAGATCTACTCTGTTCTTTTACAATCACTTCAAACATTTCATTTGATCAAGGATATTACTTCCTAAGTCACAAAACACTGCATCACACAAAAAACAGCCTTCCTATGAACAATGAGGCAAGACCTGATAAACATAAGGATACACACAAACTGGTGTTTACTGTATGTATCCATGGAAACCATGAGAGGTTGGCAATTACAAAATCCAGTAAAAGCAATCATTAAGTCAGGCAGTGTCAAGCCACAAAGCATATGCTGGCTGTCTGTGACACACCACACACAGACCTGACTCTTTCTACTGAAAATGGGAGAAAAGAGAAGTCAAATAAAAGCAGACAAACACTGAGCACAAACTTTGAGGACTGAGCTGTGATGAAAAAAAGTATATATAAAAAAACAAAAACAACAACAACAACAAAAAAACCCTTGGATTTTGGACTGTATCCACACAATCATCTGGACTGAGTGGATAGAGTTGTGGAAAGTTCACAATCATGTCTGTGACAGAAACACACTACTAACAGTTGCACTTTCCATCCAAACAAAAACCTGAAAAATAAAGTACAACCAAACTATCCCTTTAGTCTCCACAGCCACTACTTAGCTATTTAAAGTCAGGACAAGGACGCTCTGCTCTACTCTGCTATGCTCCCTGGACGCTCGCCTCCATCCCACCGCCATGTTCTCGGGCGGTATTTCTCTTTCCAGACTCTGAAGCCCCCTGCTACAATCTACTGAGAGCCACGCAAACTCTTTACTCACCGAACTTGCAAAAGTCCCAGTTCAAGATATACTCGCAAACCAAACCTACAACAGTATTTCATAGTAATCCTACGTTACACGCCCTCGAACACGTCAGCAGAAGAGTATAAAAGAGCCTCCTGGGAGCTGACTTCACTGAGTCAACAGCTCACACACTATCTCGTGCGTAGTTACGATCTGCCTCTACGCCAACGCATAACTTATGTATTTTTACTTTTTTGTCATTTGTGTCATCGGCTAAAACAACTAACGGCATCACCACGTTACTTCTTGTTAGCTACACAACTTTAGGCAGCTAGTTAAATCCTATATTAGTCAGTGTTTGATAAACCTATTACTCTGACTTTAGCGAGTTCATTGCTCAGTTAGCTAAGTGCTAAGCTAACCATTTGGCAAGCAGAAACACCAGCTCAGCCAACTAACCTTGGCGTCCTGGTTTTGCCAATACCGACAGCCAGAAAACGAAACTGTTTGTCCGTAAACGCCTGAGAAGGGCAGCTCAACCTTTAGCTGTGTTTACAATTTCGTTGCTACATGCCCTTCATTTTTAAAACAAGGCATCTGGCGAGTACGGAGTCACACTGTAAATATTCTCCGCAGTGCGTTTAGTTGTCCTGACCAACCCCGCCCCTTTACCAGGGCTGTCTCGGAGTTGAAAACTAGTGAGTCTACGCAGCTACGCATGCGCACTAGCGTCAACAATGTGGCTGCACTCAAGTAGAGCGCTCCACAGGCTGAACCAGCAACGGTGTGTTTTGACCTCGAAAGGTAACTTTCGTGCTTAAAAACGTGTGTTCTGCGCTATTTGAAAAAGCTATAAGCTACCACTACTACTACTACTACTACTACTACTTTTTTTTATAAAAATATATGCAGCTAGATGTAAGTTATCGTTGTTAATGTTGAAATTAAACAATGTCGAAGCTAGCTCCCAGATTAATTTAGCTGATAGCACAGAGTAACGTTACACTGACCTGCACCTCAGCTATCGTATGTTGCTAAGGCTAATTAGGTGTGTTTTGAGACAGCAGCTGCAGGGACCTGGTTTTCTCCTGACAGCTGAGACAATCATGGCATCAGAAAGCGATTACAGCTCAGTGGGCTTGATTTAAATGATGTGAAAGGCATCCAGAATCTTGTCCTGTAGTCTCCTCTGCATTACCTCAATGCTCCATGCTCTGCTGAGATAACAGTACCCCATTCAGACCACCTGGGAATCTCTGGATGAGACAAACCACTCTTCACATTTCTCAGTTTGTGCATTCTTGATTCCTTTTTTCGCCTCCTCTCAAATCAAATCCCAAGATGCAAGCAGAGGTGGCAAGGATGAGTTGAGGAGAAAGGAGTGGAGGCAAAGTGAGACATCCTTGCTTTGGAGCCATCATTTTAAAGCAACACCAGTTACATATGACATGTGGCACAGCCGCATCATCTGTCCATTGTTTTGTTATAAACCACTGCTGTATTTTATGATCTCTGTCAGATGAACATAACAGTGTTCGTGACAACTTACTGTACATACTTACCTTTAATCAATTCACAGGGTGGCATACGCCAAGTGTGGCACACACACATTATTGTGTGAAGCACTGACAATGTTTGCATGAAAAGTAATATACAAATAAAAAGTGACTCTCCCCTTTAACAGGAACTTAACCTGATAAGAGGGAGTGTTTCATCATCAGTTCCTGTTAGAAATGTCAAAGTAAAACTGATATCAGATGTTCTCTGCAGCGCTTATTGCAACCGTCGTCACCGGTCTGTACTTCTGCAGAATTAATGGACAACTGACCTCAATATAACATGAAATACAGCAAATTAGTGCTGAATGCAAGTAAATGGCCTTGTTGATATAATAATTTTGCTTTAGCAGTTGAATTGAGTAATACAATAGTACATTGAGCAATAAAACCATGAGTAATTGCAAGGTGAAATGTCATTAAGGAATGTGACGTAGGAGTACAGTGTCGAGCCAGAAAGTCTGATACCTGCTGCCATTATTTGAATATTCAAGCTGTGTGTCGTGGCTCTTCCATACATCAGGGGTGCCAGAAAGACTTCCACTCAAATTCTGGACTTCACCACCTCTGATAAAGTGCAGCTCACAGTTTCCCCTGGAAGGGGAAGCTGTGAGCTGGGAGGGAAACATCCTTTGGGAGGAAGACACGAAAAACAAAGCAAAAAGGCCTGTAAAAGAGGCAAATGCAGAGGAGATGTGACACTGCAGACCAAACACAAGTTGTTTTTAGAGGTCAAAGTAAATGAAGGTGACAGGAGCCTATGGACTGTAAGGAAATGTTAAAACATACACATGTAATTAACTGAATCAGCTCATAACATGACTCAAAGCAGCCTCTCCTGTTATGACTTTTTACTTTGTAAGAGTGGTCCTAATACTGTCATAGTATACTGTATACTGTATATATAGTATCATATATACATCATTCTCAATAAGCTGTTTAATTGATATGGTTATATGAATGCAGTAAAACACATATCAACTGCAGTTTGTGTAAAAGTGTCTAATGTTGCTCCACCTTTGGATCAGCAGTGTGTGTCCACCAGCTGCACAGCAGAGGGTTTACAGACAGCTGCTATGATGGTTTGTATCCTGGACACATTCAAACCACTCCTATCCAGAAATCCCTGTTGGCCATTGGGTCAGGTGTGGCTGCATTACAGGATCCCTACAGATATGGTGAGACTCACACACATCAGAATGGAGCTCAGGCTGCATTCACTGTTACTGTTTCTGCTGGTCTTTCCTTTTTTGGTTCCCTTTCTGAAATCTTTCATACGTAGCACAGGCTATGTAAGGCTAAGAAAGAGGAGAGGAATGTTTTTGGCATGTTGTTGCTTATGACATTCAACAAGTATGTTCTGTATCCTCGGCATGCCTCCAACATTTGCAGGAACTTGAAAGAATGTGTCATCCTGTTTGTTGTTTTTCAGCACAATGATACCAACTAGGGGATTGTATCTGATGTTCTTTTCTCACGTACTGTTCAAGTATTCATTCTGAGGCTTTTACTCTCTAGAGACCTCTGTTACTATATATGTTTTAAAAAGATATTGGAAACAGATGAGAATAAATACCCTGAAACTTTCATGGAGGAAGAGAGAACTAACACCTGTCGCGTGACATCTAGTTTGGAGACCACAGGTGTCTTTAAAGGGCAACTCCTGGCTTGTGGCCCTAAGCATTGGTGGATGCTTTATAAAAACAATACAACACACTGATGTCATTTGATAACATTTGACTGTTCTGCCCAGCTCATTTAAACTCCACACCCATACCCTCGTAATGCAGAGTTTCTGGTAAACATTTCTAGTGTCCAAGCTCAAACCGAGATAACTCAGATGACATCACCAGACTTGACATTTTCAGACATTTTCTCAGACTTGAAAAATCTCCCTCTGAGCCACAGAAGACACTGAGCAGCTGTTTTCACAGGCTGAGTAATACTCCTTATGATGACTTTACTCGTGTAAAATGCATCAAGTGCTCCCTAAAATCAGTATCTGTACATTTAAGCTGTATTTCATGCACTGTTTCAGGACAAACTGCACAAATCTGACAAGCCATGAAATGCACATTATCAGTATAAAAATTGTTCTATTGTACATTTAATACCATTTAATTGCATGAAACTCCCTGCAGACATGGTCGCGGTGCTTGGGGAGACGACAGGACACCTAGCGTTGATAAATCTGAGGAACAGGATGAGAAACGATCCTGAGGGCCTCACTATCCTAACGTGAGTCCCTGTAACTCTCTGCAGTAACTAATATTCAGATTTAGTTCTTGAAATTTGATTTTGTCTCACTTGTTACTGACCCATTATTGCAGAGAAAGGCCCAGGATCCGTCTGTCTACGCTTGATCTGGACAAGATGGCGTCCCTGCCCGACGGGTCTTTTGGGAAAGAATACCTCCGATTTCTGGAGGACAACGTGAGTGTTCACTAATGTTTGGTAAAAATCCTTACAGAGAAGGTTTTGTACTTGTTGTACATTTCTCAACCCTGATCTTGTCAAGATGAACTCATTTCCCCAGAACTCCCTCCTTTTAAGTTTCTCTTTCATCTTCATTCATGCGTTCACTTTCCTTATGCGTCAGGACGTGACCCCCGACTCGAGGACAGAGGTAAAGTTTGTGGACAGCGAGGAGCTAGCTTACGTCATGCAGAGGTACCGAGAGGTCCACGATTTGATGCACACCTTGCTGGGGATGCCCACCAACATGCTGGGTGAGTCCAAATCAGTCATTACATTTTAGACCATTACCGTCCTGCACACACCTGGCTACAAAATCAAATGGGATTATTTATAGGAGCTTGACAGCCAAACAGTGTTTCATAGTACAATGAATCGTTAATGATGTGGTTAATTATTAATTAATTAATTATTGTGTGCGTGGCAAACAAAGTCATCTGAAGGGATCACCTGGAGCAGAGAAGTTTGACCTTTCCTCTCCAAAGCCATTTTTTGCTGATAACATTCTAGTGGATGGACTCTGTGTCTCCATAAACTGAAAAGACTGTTTTGCAATAGGAGCTTCAGACGTTGGTGTTGACACTCTAGAACTTTGACCAACTTCTGGTTTTCTCTTCTCCTTTCATCTTGAATAATTTGGATATATCCTTCTTCCTCTCTCTCTCTGGCGCCTCCTGCTGCTTTCAGGTGAGGTGGCAGTGAAATGTTTCGAAGCCGCTCAGACTGGGCTGCCCATGTGTGCTCTTGGAGCCGTTTTGGGGCCGCTTCGGCTGAATTCAAGGTACAGCACCGGGGTTTAGACTACAACACAGTACTGGACCACCAAGACATTGAAGCCACGTTTCCACCAAACACTTTCAGGATAGTACCTCGAAACCCATACCTACATGTACCTAAACCTAGATCTGACACACTGTAACTGAAATGGACTGAACCAGACTGCATGGTGGAAGCGTGGCTTTAGCAATATCTGTAGCATATCGCAATGAGTGACTCATTACAATCGAATGCAATTGCATCACTTCCACTCACTTCTATTCACTCAAGGCAACAAACAGAACTGAGCGCTTGTTCTTAGAAAAATGTCAGAAACTTATAAAGAATGACCATCTCAATCTCCCAAAGCCCAACCTGACAGATCCAGATGTCTTGTTTTGTCAGAATCACCTAATATTCAGTTTAAATACCATAGACAACTAACAAAACCAGCTTGATTAATCAGCTAACCAGTTCAGCTGTGCGTTGCATAGCCCTACAAGTTTCCACCTTTAATCTGTACATGATAAATGAACATTATGACAGCAACATGGTCTGCCAAATTATGTATCAGACAGAAATTCTTAACATGTTGTCATCATTCAGTGGGATTTGTCCGCCCCTATTGTGTAGTACCACAGAGGGATAAGAGGAAACACCCTGATGACTGTATATCATTGAAGGAACAGATGGCTGTAAACCCTTTACCAGTAAATCATGAATCCTTCCTCATTCATTAACTGACATTCCCTGTGTCGGTTGGGGAACTGGGCTGCGGCCTGTTTATTAGAAATCTAAATGATCTTTTTATTGTTGGATCGTGCTGACACGTTCCTTCCTTCTGTCACCTTCTCCCAGCCGTTTACAGTCACTGTTCACTTCCCTGGGTCCCTGGGCACTGAAGAACGGGTGGCGTTCCCGCTGTGTCCTCAGCATCTTCTACGAGAGACGATGGGAGCAGAGCATCGAAGACCTCCGGCGAGAGCTCAACATAGAGCCGCCTCCTGTCATACTGAGTGCTACCAACAAGAAGAGTGCCTGAGGAAGACGGAAAAAGAAAAAATCAGATGTCACGGGACAGTAGATTTTTTAATAGCGGAAAAAACAGAAATATTTTAAGTGTTACACTGTGGAGTTTTTCTAAGAGAAGGATGTTATCGCTTACAAAGGAAATGGGAAACTCACACTTGGCAAACTTTGGCGTCTCCCTTTGTACATCCTGTGTGTGTCTCTCAAATGTGAATCATTGAGTGAAGTAATTTGAGCTGACAAAATGTTCAAGTCTTAACGTGTCTGCGATGCGGCATGTCTGCTCCTGCAGGTCACGCTGAGTGGCCATCTGCTGTTGTGAATGTGATAGTAAGTGTGTATTTGTATCACGGACAAAGCTGCATTTAAAATTAAGTCTGTTATTAAACGCACACCTGTACACCTGCGTGATATTTCATCATTTGTTAAATGGGTATTTTTGTGACCAGTTTTCTAATTTAATACAGCGGTTAAATTACTGAGAAGTGGCACAACTACAGATGCTCGATACCAACACTTGTGCGTGGGAAAAGAGCAGGTGTTAGCCTTAAAAAACATGAGTGCAGCTGCTTCTGTTATCTTCTGACTGAACTTATCACTGACTATATTCTGAATAAATATATAGCTCTCGTTTTCCTGTAATAATGACATCAACAGGAAGTCAAACTGAACTCTTAGACAGTGTGAGATAAAAACAACCTTTAGTTCTTCTAGCTAAAAGCATTTTCCTGGAGTAACTTGCAGGCCTACAGTTGTTGTCTTTATTGTTGGATACACCACATCAATTCCTTTTTTTTGGCCATAACTCAAGAATTCATTGACTAATTATGACAAAATTTCACACAAAATATCCCAAAGGTCAACTTCACTGTAGCGTCATAATGTTCTGTAAAAACACTTTTCTCTCCATTATTCAACAGCATAGCTCAGGAACAGAAGAGGAGATTGTGACCATATTTCACATTTGGTCAGACATTGAATTGGTGACACTAATCTTGGATGTCCGCCTTGAAACTGGTGATTGTATAGATGCTCTGTGTTGACAGGACAAGCATCAGTGTTTTACAATGTGTAGCTTTTTTGCAGCAGCATCCATATTTGAAGCGTTCACCATAAGCTCATTAGTTTAGCTGATATTGAGCTTCAGGTCATTCTTGTTGGACCATGTGATGAAGCTCAGTCCTCTGTTCTCCTCTGTAAAAATAGTCTCAAAGTGAAGACAGCATGTTTCTCCCTGGAAATTATTCACTGGAATCATACATGTCAATATAGTGAAAATTTTGCCATAAAAAAATGCATTTACTTTTCTTCACTACTCATACAATATTTTACAATTCTGGACAGACATGGATGTAAATACAACTTGACTGGTTGGCAGATGTATGCAACAGTGAGGAAGTGTAGTTAAACCTCAATTATTTATTCATTTCTTGTCCTTTTTGCTCTTCCATTTGTAGCCTATAACACAGACATCCTTTTTGCACTGAACATATCTGTAAAACTGAAAGCCAGTGAAGGCATTTTTAAAGCATTGTCCTGGGGAGAAACAATTTCAAGGCTATGTGCTGAACCCTTCCGTTGAATGCTACAGCCAGCTGTCACATCACACATTTAGTCCACGTTTTGCTGCGGGCACAATGCACAAAAATATTTATTTTTTACATGTGTCAGCTGGCCCTAATTAAGTTAATAAGAGAAGAAAGGGGACATGTTTAATGAAGCCTAATGACTGTTATAGACTGTTGTAGCCTATAGACTGTTGAAATAGTATTGCGGGCATGAATGGGCCGTTACACTGTTACACCATATTGAACTGAAACAACCAGAAGTACCAGGGATTACCACATCCTTGGATATCCACAGTTTAAACATGTCCAAATCGATTCTCTTGTGGTAGTTACATGACAGTTTGTCTTAAAATGCTCATTTACAAAGGGCAAAGTAACCAGGATGCTGTTTTCCCACAGGGCTACAGTGTACTTTAGGGTCAATGGTCATTAGTGCTAAAATCAAGCTCTGATTTCGATCTAAAATAACATCCATTATGAGTCAGCGAAGTCACCACTAATTATTTCCCTTTTCCTGTGTCTCTTTCCTCCTCTCACATGCTGTGTCATCGGATCAGTATCAGTGGAGCATAGTGTTCCAGGTCACGCCGTACTTCTTCTGTGGGCTTGTTGCTTTGTCGGTTCCCCAAACATGAAATACAAGTGAATCCAGTCTCTGTCTTTTACTCATGTGACAGTGAAATGTTAATTCCCTTTGGCATGAGTTAAATTCACAATCACTCCTTCGTCACACACCATGTGCGCTCAGTTTAAGTTTTTGTCTGATTGTTGTCAGAAACTGTAGCTGTCCACGGTCCTGGAATAACATTTTCACTTGCTTTACTGATATGACTCATCAAGAGCTCCTCTCACTGCTGCAGGACTGTATTAGTGAAATTGGCAGAGGAGGCTTGATTTTACTTTGCTGCTCTCTAGTGGTTTTCTACCAAAACGTCTGAGAAGACAGAGAGGCTTCCCATCTGCTCTGTCTCACATTCTGACCTTAAGACTGCCCCCTTTTGCTAATGTATTAAATAAGATAACACACTGCGATAATTGATTTACAGATCACACAACAATGCAAACTGTAGTGTAGTGAGTTTCTTAGCCACACAACATTTATAACAGTCCTGGATCAACCAGTGACTGATGATCACAACAACTACTGATAAAAAACAATCACAGTCAGTCAAAAAAAACACTGCTTTGGATAATATGATCAACAGATAAAGAAATCTATGAAATCATTAAAAACAGTAAAAAAGAGAAGAATCAACAGCTGATAATGGAGAAGCAAACAATAAATAGAAACTGAGTTCATAACTGAACAAATGGAGGATCTTAAGCTGCTGATCATATTGGCGTTGGAGAGTCGTCTCCCTCTGGCATTTCTTCACATGTTTGAGGACATATCTTTCATGGCAGTGTGTGCCGTCAGTGCAGTATGGTGATACTGCGGTCAGTCACGGCACATGCCGGCAGCAGTGGGGCACTGAAGTGCTGTGTGACAGAGTACAGCACGGCACTGGAGTCCGGCTCATAAAACATCAGCGTCTGACTGGGCCAGTCCAGCAGCAGGCCAATCCTGTGGGGTCTCCTCACCACCTGCAGGGGTATCTTCCTCCCTGCGTGGCAGAAGGAGTAGTCCCCATCGTAGTGGGACAGCACCCAAGACTGACTGTTGTAGCCCAGCCGGGCCTCGTTCCCAGAGCCTTTACGCTCCAGAGAGGAGTAGCAGACCCCGACCTTAAAGGCAGCACTCTGGCCTACATCCACCACCCAGCTGTGGGTGCCGGAGGACAAAGACAGCGAGCCTAGCGCGTTGGGCCAGCAGTCGAATCGCGCCGGGTCGTAGGGCAGGGATTGTCGACCTTTCTTGTGGAGGAAGGTCAAAGTGTAGAAGTCATCAGACAGGGACAGGAGAGGGCTCACTGTGCGCTTGTCAAACTTAAAACAAGATGACCCATGAGCTGTGGGAGGAAGAAAAGGTGGATTGAATGTCACAAACTGCTGCGTTATTACAATCAGACATGGTTTACAGCTTGTCCACAGGGCTGCAACTAGGGTGTAGCCATTAGTGAGGTCCAGGATTTATCTTTAACGGAGCTGTATCTGTTAACGCCTGACTCTCTATTCTTAAATTTCACAGGATCAGAGGGATAGAAAGTGTATATATATATATATGGATGTAGTTAAGAGTACAATTAGTACAATTAGCTGCATGATGAATGTATTTACTTTTGCACTGAGGAGCCCCATCAGTGATAGGATGCTACATCCAAAGTGTGTGAAGGAGCGGTATCGCAGGTCATGCCTTCCTGCAGCTGTCACAACAAAAACTGCTCCAAGTAATCAGTGCAATAATCTGTGCAATAATCTATGCAATAATCTGTGTAATAATCTGTGCATAACAATCTGTAAATACTATTTACAACTTCTTAGGATGACGTTATTTTTTTTATTTTTTTTTATCCCACTCTTTGTATACATACTTGTTGTTTTGAATTTGCATTGCACTTGTTCAATACTCTATCCACTTTATTGATGCTGCTGTAAACTGGAATTTCCCCTCGCGGGACTAATAAAGGAATATTGAATTGAATTGAATTGAATTGAATTGAATTGAATTGAATTGAATTGAATTGGTGGAATTGAATTGAATTCATGTTTCCATAGCCACACCTTCGTCAGAATAGAATAAAAGCATTGTTATAATCATGGCGTTGTTGCAGTTGTACCGGTTCTTCCATGACACTGAGTGCTCCATAACAACTGCTCTGTGTATGAAGTCTGAGCAGCTACCCCAGAGGATTGCCGGTACACGTGAATGTGGATTGTGATGTGGATTTATTGTCTTCCTTTACTACTGAACTTTACTGACATCTAGTGGATTTTATGATGTATGGCATTTATTGGTGCAAAAATATAGAAAGAAGTCAGAGCATCTGCAGACTTTTCTCCAATGCAAAAGGAATTGATGCAGCAGTGAACTGTAACTAAAGTAAGCACATTTACTCTGAGGTACTTTATACTTCTACTCCACTACGGCGGACATCAGAGGTCAGAGGGAAATGTAGTCAACAGTCATGTTACAGCTATTCTGTAATTACTAGATGATTTTCTAATACATTTTACATAGAGAACATTATAGCACAGCATTAGTGTATAATTAGCATATTTTTTCCTAATAATATAAGATGTGTTTTTATTCCCTGAAACAGCTAAAATTAGGTCCAGTTAAAATATTAACATACTGACATATGATAATAATAATATATAGAATATTATCACACTGAAAGCAAAAAGGGTACTTTTACTTTCATATTTAGGTACATTTTATTGATAATACTTCAGTACCTTTACTTGAGCGCAGTACCTTTGCTTGTACTAGAGTCGTTTTACATTTTAATATTGACTTCAGTTGAGGATTTTTGCAACACTGGAGGGAGGTCACAGACGAAGAGTTTCAGCTTCCTCAATGAAATGTTTCATAGCATCTATTTTCTGTACATACACAAAGAATATTCAGGATGTACACAATGCGTTCTTCTCCAGACACCCTGCTTCATACTAATGACCATTATCAGTGCATGTAATGTTTGCATGGAGACTGGATGAAAGTCGACTGACCGTTTGGCCCCAGCAGCACTGCAGTGGCCCACAGGCCTCTGAGCAGCTTGCTGTCACTGCAGCCTGGGTTCAGGTTGAGCTGGTCTGTGTCACAGGGCTCCCCGACCCCCTCTGCCTCCTCCACCCTGACACAAAGACAGACAAGCAGCAAGAGGAGGACAGATATTACCTCTCTGCATTGTCCTGAGTGAAAAAAATCCATTCACAGGCATGTCACGTGATGTAAGATTACCTCTCTGCTATCTCCTGCGCACCAATCTGAAAGAGCAGACAGGGACAAAGTGTAGTTTAGTGATTTATGACCATTATCGGAATATTTGAGCTCAAGTTCCTCTATTCTTCAAAACTCTTCCCACACTGATCCCGCTCAACCCTTCCTGACTAAACTGCCTCTCACCGCCAGCTGTGCGTCCGGAGTGTGCGTCAGTGTGTGCACCAGACTGGAGCGTGTTTGCGTCAGACTCGCCAAAGCCTGGCTCCAGTGGGCTCTCTGGGTGAGGAGGCACTGCTCCACGCGCTCCTCCTCTCGCTGCACCTCCTCCAAGAGACGCTGCTCCTCCTCCTCCAGGGCTTCACGTGCTGTGCTGACCTGAGCCAGTACCTGCTCCCTCGCCCTGCTCGCCGCCGTCTACACCAGGAAAGGATCAGAGAAGAAGAAATATAGAAGACTTAACAGGAGAAATTACATGGGTTTGAATCCGATTGCATAATCAATACTTAACATTATGACAACAGGTTAATTCTAAGTTTTATGTAATGTTTCATAATTGATGAAAACCCTCAAAGCTTTTAATCAGATGCTTTAAATCATGACCTAAAAATGAATGAATAAATGAATTAAATACTTTCAATTTATGATGAACTGATAAAAAAAAAAAGTCAGAAAAATGTTCTTGTTTGATGATGATGCCTCGGGCTGCAACAAAAGATTATTTTCATTGTTGATTAATCTGATGATTAGTTTCTCAGCTAATCAACTAGTTCTTATTCTATAAAATGTCAGAAAAAGGTGAAAAATGTCGATCAGTGTTTCCCAACAAAGCCCAAGATGACATCCTCAAAGGTCTTGTTTTGTGAAAATATTCACATTCAAGAAGCTGAAATCAAAGAAATTTGACTTTTTTCTTCCAAACTGATTAATTGATAGTCAAAATAGTTGGTGATTAATTTAATAGACGACAACTAATCCATTAATCAATGAATTCTTGCAGCTCCAATGTAATCCCTAAACCCTTTCTCAACTGATTTTCCCCAAATTTGACCATATCACAATTCAGTGTATCACTAATAAATCACTGATAAAGGACTGTGTTCATATTTCACATTCCTTCTTAAAATTGTTTGTTTTGTCCAATCAGGAATACACAACCAGCAGCTATTCAACCTCCCATGATACAAACAGAAGAAAGTCGGAAATCTCAGAGTGTCAACAGTACAAATAATGATGGCTGAATTAAATCTAGCCGCTTCAGTCTCAGGGTCCTGGTGTGATGCATGCTGGCTCACTGTCACACTGTCATAACTTACTGGGATGCTTCAATAAAACTGAGTCATGGGTATTGTTTGTGACACCAGTGCTTTTTCTAGTAGGACAAGTGTCTGCTGTGGAAAATGTTTATTGTTTTAGCCCTCATAAAAAAGCTAGCTGGTGAACATAATGGAGGACTTAGGAGATAAAGAGCCAGATTTTTCCTCCAAGAGCTGGTAGAAATGAAAAGCACACCTAAAAGCGAGTGGACAGGTGCTAAAAACATGACTCCAAGTGAAAGCTGACTAACTGCTGGATGTGTAAATAAGTAACTGTTGGCTAACAAGTTCACCATGTCAGCTTAACAGGTGATGATGTGTCAATGTTGTGTTCACAACTTGCCCCAAAGTGGACCAAAAATCAGTTATTACAACTTTAATAAAGACTCCTCATCTAAAGAAGGCAGCCATATAGCATCCTAGTAAAGTATCCTATAAATCAAACATTAAGGAACATGTGACCATGACGGTGGACACCCATGACCATGCCTTTGACCACTTCAGACACCCGCTGTGCTCAGGAAGGTTAATAAATATGGGTTCACTGACAGAGGCAGCCTCTGCTTCGTTGCATGGTGGTGATACATTGACTGAAACAGCAAACAGTCTCTAATTCAAGGTACAGCCTACCTGACTGGTTAACATAATGTGGGTTTTTCTGTCTAACTCATGCATTTACAACCATAAAGTGCCTCATTACGTGAGAAAGATCTGAAATCACTTAACTGTCATAGAGACAAGGTGAATTGTGAAAAAAGTGCCATTTCATTATCTGAGAAACGTACTAATATTTAATGCTGTGTTTTTATGAATTAACGCAAATCAAAATCACATATTTTCACTGGATATGTGAAGTGTTACAGGTGTGTTACAGTGACACAGGCATGATTTATTGCCTGTTTTACAAGCAAAGATGTGCAAAAGATGATTAGGTCAATACGTGATTAGTCAGTTATTGCCACTGTCAATTATTCACTTGCTCCAGCTTCTCATATGTGTAAGTTAGGGTTAGGGTTAGGGTTTCAGCTTTTCTTAGTCTGTGAACTCATTGTAAAGTGAATACGTGTGGGACTTGGAACAAAGCGACAGATTCATTGTTTAATTGGTGAAAAGAATGTTTAGTCGCGGCTCTTATGCAAAGAGACTTTTTATGGGGGCTAGGAACCACATGCGCAAACTCAACACATGTCAGCAAAGCACGTGACTTTTTATCAAGGCAGGCAGCCGGTGTTAAAACACAGTACTGTGTGTGATCATCGGTGTGTGGCTGACTGGGTGGAGATCAATGGTTTTTCTCACCTGAAGCTTTTGTTCTTTGGCTGTCAGAGTCTGGTTGATAAATTTCTCAATCCTCAGTGCCTGCAGCTGTATTTTCTCACACACATCCACCAGTTGGTTCTGGTGAAAACACACACAGACACACACACATTGTCGTTTTTGATTGAGCACATCTCAACACCAGAACATCATCAGCTGGAGAGGCAACAAGAAAATCCTGTCTTTCAAATACCATGCAGGGGAATAAGTGAGGAATACCTGTACAAAACGTGGCACACCCAGCAAAGAGTTATTAAGTACAAATATTACGCTGTCAGCTATATGAACACAGTTTGCACACATAATCAGCTGCAAACTGACTGGCTTGGGAAAAAAATACATATTTCTCATAAAATAAACTAAGAAGTAAAATAATAGCTTAGAAGAGTTAAAAATAGTTTAAAAAACATGTCTAACACTTAAGTGTGAGGCAAATAAAGAAGTCTGAAGGCAGCCCTGTTCACAAAAAGTGAAAGCAACCTTCACCTGCAGATGTCCTCAGCAAAGAAAACCCAACATTTATCTTGTACATTTACAAAACTGGAAACAGCCCATGTCATACCCCAGCTCAGACAGAGTATTAAAAAAACAGAAGCAAACAGCTGTTTGAACACAGTGCGTAAACTGCTCCACACACTCACCCTGACTGCGGTTACTCTGGTGGCCAGAGGGGTCACAGTGTGTCCGCGGCAGGGGCCCACGATGCCGCAGTGCGAGCAGATGAGCTTCTGCTCGGTCCCACAGAACCAGCCCAGCTCAGACTCGTGCTCCACACAGAGTTCGCATTCACCAGAGAAGATCCCGGACTCGGTGTCGCCGGTGGTCGCGGCCGGTGATGTTCCCACCGTGTCCCCAGCCGACTGCTGCCGCTTCATACCGCCGCTCAACACGGAGAAAATTGGCTGCTCACCATCCATCTGCCTGGCTGTTACTGCGTTTAAATCCTCCCGTGGGCCCTCCGGAGAGGATGGACATGTTAAATCGCACGTTGTGAGCTCGTCGGTCATGGCACAATAACGCAACAGGTGCACCGGCGGAGCAAGAGACGCGCCTACAGCACAGCGCTGTAATACAGGTGTAACAGGTGAGCGGAACACGGAAGTGAGGCGGACATCAGAGGTCAGAGCTGAGAGGGAAAAAAATGTTACTGCTCTGCCGGTTTTAGGTGTTTGATTTGGGCGTCAGCTGATAACTGCCTTTTTAGTTATAACTACGTTTCAATCACAAGCAGGTGTGATCTGATATTCAGGCTTATGACAGGTTAAAACATCAAGTTACTTGCTACAGAGTCTTTTCATTCTCTTTAGCTTGCCTTACTTTCCTGCCTCGCTCTCCTTTTTTTTTTTTTTTTTTGTCTTTTTGGCCATTTAAAACTTCTCAAATTTCCAGCTGTGACCTCAACTGAAGCATAGCCACAAAGTAACACCAAATACTGTAGTTTAAGTAGTTCCCTGATTACCTGATTTCAGAGGGAAGTGGTATTTCTTTACACTTACTACTACTTTGCAGGGAAAGATTTTGCATGGAAAACATAAATTTTGGTGATTTACTGTACTTTAAACTGCTAGTCTGGCTTTAACTTCACAGTCAGGTTATAAAGTCAACATGCTGCATATAAGCCTGCACATTAATGCATCAAAAACTTACAGTACTGAAAGGTGACTGAGGCTATTTCTCTGAGTGAGTTCTGCAGACTGCTCCTTTTCTCATGTAGTTTTAATGAAACTAGTCTCATATTCAAAAGTATTCTATCTATTTTATTTACTGGATAATGTGAGAAAACTGCAGACGAGTATAATAAAACTTTCCAGAGTAGCTGGGTGTGATAGACAGTTTCATCATGTGAGGAGTAAGAGATGCAGCCACGCCTCAGAGATAATAATGAGCAACACCCACTGTCTGGAAAAGCTCTTCAGTAAACCAAATGTACGGAAGTCCACATTATGAAAGATGGTCTGCCCTGATAAATGGCTGGGAACATGTGATATATTAATTTAACTATAATTTTTTGTAGTTTTTGGCATATTTGTGCCCTTGTCTACCCCTGTGCTCAGCTTTCACTAGTGGATGTCGATATTTAAAATTTTCTCAGCATCCTGAAGAGAAGAACTGGGACAAAAGGTTTCAAACAAATGCTCTGTATCCTCTTCACAGCCCTTTCTGTCCCATCAATTTGTAAAGTGAGCTTAAATGAAAGACTTTTTGTTAAGGCTACAGGTCCTTTTTGGAGGAAACAGATCAAATCACAAGAAATTCAAACCAGCATGAGCGACGGGGCGCCTCCCGCTCCTCCCAGCTTCATTCTGGCTCAGACAAGGTGGGTCTCCACATTCACACAGCACAGCAGAGACACAAGGCGGCCATTGTTTTCAGATAAGAAGCTGTTTTGTAATGGGTAAAAACTAGTAAACACAAGACATGCAGGTGTTTACATCATGAAACAAGCAAAGGTTCCCTGTCCATGAAGTTTGTTGTGGAGGAAAGAGCCGAATCCTTGATTATACACTAATAAGTGGGAAACAACAATAAATAAAAATATTAAAGGAGGCAAGAGATCTTTACTAAAAATGTAATATTTTGACAGAAAATACAAAAATAGACTTGTTTTCAAATTACTGTTTGTTTACTGTTTAAATGACTTCATTAAAAGTTCATTTGAAGTAAATGGTGACACAGCGTCATTTACTGTACGATTTGTTGGAAAAGTCAGAAAATAGAAGGTTTGGAGGGTTTTCACCTGAAAGCAACATCACATTTGCAATCTTAGGAACTTGAATAACTTCAGTACACAATGGAAACTCTGCAGCTGTATTACAAAAACACATCATTTTAAGTCATATTTGAAGACATCTCTAATTAATTAAGTAATTCAAGCCCTGGTCTGTAGAGGGCGCTCACTCACTTTACTAAATGAACTGAAACTGGTCCTTGTCACTGGACAGATGTGTTGGGATGGGGCTGATGATGCTGGTGAACACGTCACAGCACAGCGTCTGGTGGTTCCAGACAAAACTGTGTCAGGCCCTGGAGATTATTTAGACTGACATTTCCACTTGATCCACTGTGGCTAATTGGGATTCAAAAGTGGCACATTGTGTTTCTTCCTTTTGGGGAAGTATTTACTCTTCTTTTACCAACGAGGCCTCGACTCTTTAGTGTCCCAGTATCCAGGTGCTGACTGTGCTGAACTACTTTGACAGAGGTTCATCCAGTTTTTTTTACTTATTGTTATCAGACTGCGTTTAAACTTTCTTTTTACTTTAACAAATTATAGACCTGCAGCAAAACATAAGCAGAAAAATAACTCATCATTTAGCCCCAGTGGTTTTCTATCTTGCGTTTCCATATGAGGATCAGAGTGTGTTGGGATGAGTACATGTGTTGTACATCCTTTAAATAAGATAAGATAAGATAAGATAAGATAAGATAAGATAAGATAAGATAAGATAAGATAAGCCTTTATTGGGAAATTTGCAGTGTTACAGCAGCAGTAGTAAAAAAGGAGCAAAGGCAATCAAATGCACACTCAAACAAAGGAATGACTGTTGATATTTAGAAAAATTCAACATTACACATAAAGAAACCATACCAAACAGCCAATAAAATATCATCTACATGGTAGATGATGGCCTACATGGTAAGGACAGCAAATGGACATACTTAAATATACTATTACCTTGCTTAAATTTGAAACCTTTGCTGTTAGATAGTGGGGTACTTATCATATATCACTAAGCACAGCATGCAGCTGGTCGCGCTGAGTATTAATGAAAATACGCCTTTATTGATTTATCATTTTTATCCTCTTTCATTTCTTTTTCATTCAAGTGCTGGATTGCCATACTGACGTACAGTATATAAAATGAATGGCCCTGCATCAAACCTAATTTCACAGCGAACGTCATACACTATGACATCAAACACAACAACAGATGAGTAACTCATGGATGAATTACTATGGAGACAGAGCAGTGACTTTAAAATTTGGCATTTAAAATGAAACCTCAACTGAAAAAGGAAACACTGGCGTTTAAACTCTTGTACTGGAAAAGCTGTATTGGCACTGAAACAAGTGTTAGCACTGAAACAAAGTGACGTGTTTTTAAATCTTCAGATTTTTTCTTCATGTCTGTCTTTTTCAGCAGCAATTTTTTTTTTTCAGATTTCGGTTTCAACCTTCTGTCACTGTTTTGGTGTGGAGGGCAGGGGGCAAAGACTGTGTTTAGTCTAATCTGCATACTAATGAGAAAATGTGATGCTGTTTTTTTTTTTTTTTTTTTTTTCACGTTAAACTGGATTGGGTTCAATGTAATTTGTCACATTCCTAACCTGCTGTGCCTCCCAAACCTGCTGCCACTCCTGAGTGGCTCTTTCCCTGAGTGAGTGGAAACAGGTGTGCTGGAATCAGAGCAGAGCCACACCAGTTGCACCTCAACCCAATAATCAAGACCTCTACAAATACCCAACAATGCCACTTCCTCTTTGTCAGATCATAGACTCTGCTACCAGTCAGTGTGACAATGCTTTAACGTCATCTCTGTAGGTGTGTGTCCATGGCCGAGTTTTGCATTTGCAGTTCAGATTCAGGCATTGTTTTAGAACGGATATGTCAAAGTACTGATGATATGTCAAAGCTTTCATACAAGTTTAAACATGAGGATGTGTTTCAGTGTCCTTTGTGGTGACTTTAGCTGTAGCATTAATATGTCGTGAGTACTTCAAATTTTATATGATCAAATTAATATTTCAATTGTTCTTCTCGGTAAAACTTTTTTTGACCTTTATAGAAGTTCTTTGGTGATGTCACTTATTCAGCAAGACTTATTAATAACATATGTTTACTATAATGTATTTTTATTTGGTATATAAGATGCATTTTTTCAGTGCCAATACAACTATTTCCAGTACAAGTGATTCAATGCCAAAATTAACTTTCTCAGTTCAGGTTTTGTTTTCAGTACAAAATTTTAATTTTCGTTGTAAAGTCACTGTTGTAGCTCCATACCATCCCACCCAGCCATCGAACATTTCGCGCGAAAATGGCTGGAAGTGGTCACGAGAGTTAAATGACGTAATAACTAAAACAGGCGGTCGTTAAAAATAGTCATTTTCTATTGGACAGCATGATCGGACGCCTCGTCTTAAAAAACGTAACGTAATATGTGATTGGAGGGTGTCTTTAGTGGCTCGTGTCGCCCCGCCCCCAGCAGCTCGCTCGGCTTTCCTGCGCCAGCAGCGGTGACACCGAGGCTGGGCTGCCGCCGGAGAGACCCGGAGTCAGGGCAAACATCCAACCAGTTCACCCAAACTGGCATCGCAGCGGGGCTGAGGGGCTGCCCCTGCGAGTTTAAAACCTGAATACTGCTTAGGTTGGATACTACGCCTCTCCCTGTCACCACCGCCCGTCCTCCTGATGTCGGATTTCAAGCTCGGGATCGTACGGCTCGGCCGTGTGGCCGGGAAGGTGAGCTGGATCCCAGGGCTGCCATGTGCGGCCGGGGAAGGGCCCACTGGGACCACAAAAGGCGATAGAAAAATAGGTTTCGCGGTGATTGGTTGGCATTTGTCAGCAGCTTTAATGGTTATCAAGCCTTTGCCGATGCGGGAGCAGTTCAGCTTTACCGATTTTAGCCGCATTTGAACGGATTAGAGAAGCCGGCCGTGCCGAGCCAGACTGGTTTTCTGTGTCTCCGCCGCCACCACACAGTCTCGCTATAAAGCTAACGCTAACTAGCATGTAGCGGGTTACGTTAGCCGTTGGCTAATATTAAACGGTGGAATAGTGCCACAAAGGTAAACACAGCGGTCTGTATTTAGTCGTTACCGATGTCAGGTGGTGTAGGGAATGCGAAGACTGATGTTTTTCTTTTTGACGGTGGGTAATATGATTTTAATGATCGGCCATACAGTTAGCAGTGCCACGCTAGCTATGTTTTTTGGATTACATGGTGAAGTGTCGGCTAATGAGGAAGCCATTGCCATGCTCCATCAACTGCTTCTTTTGTGCAACGTGACAAAGCACCGGCAGGACAGCACACTAACTCAACAGCTGTGCCCTCAAACTTGCGTCGTTTTCTGGCTTAAGTTACATAAGTATCTCTAGATGTGGCGTTCAACTATGGCTGAATGCTGGTCGAGAAGGGACTGCTCGTCCCACAAGACACTGACACTCACGAGACACGGTGCATACCGTTTTGTTTGAGCTGTGACTAATCAGCTGCCCGCCTGGTGAGAGCCGGTGCTCCTGGGCTCCCGTCAGCAGTTATTTAACTGATTTACATGATGTCATGCTTGTTAATATCCACACAATAGAATGGCAGTCGAGACAAAGTGTCACATTGCATGTTTCGACCTTTTGGTATGTGGACAGCACCACCCGTGCTGTGTTGTCCCATGCTCAGTGTCGCGTGGAGCCACTGTGTTGGTATCTTGTCACGTGCATTTGTAAGTCCCATCACTCACCGTGAGCTCAGGTAGCTCTTAGCTGGCTAGCACGAGTCTCTGTTGCTTATATACATATACATGTCACCTCTCGAGCCCAAATGTGGTCGGTGTCACAATACATTTTGGATTAAACAAAGAGTTTGATGGCGTGGATATTTATGATGCCTAGAAAGAGACATTCCCTCCGTTTATGTCTGTGTTGACGCTGTCACGTGCGCACGTGCAGGCAGCTTCCCAAATAGGAGTTGGAACATAACCCCCAACAGCTTCTCATATGTGGCTGTTGTGGCCTCTGCAAACATGCCACTTTTAATAAGTAGCGTTTTTTGACTTTTCAAGTCTGCACAAACTTGTTAAACTGCGAACAAATATATTCACTAAAGCTACATTTGAAGCTGATTAAGTTTTTAGCAGGGATGTGGCTAGTAAATTGCCCTGTTCCCGACAGCTGAACTCAAAGATCTGGATAGCTGGTGGCTCTACTAACATCAGTGATTGAACTCTAATGATATTCTACCTGTATTTAATGGCTAGTTATGTCAGTTTGAAATGTTCTACACCAACAGCTGTTTGCGAATGCTTGAAGGTGGTATGATCAGTTTTGACCTTAAACGATCCACACTGGCTGTTTCCCCTTTGGATTCCTCCTAAAGTGTTTTCAATGAGTTGCTGTTTTGAGAAAGCAGGCCATGAAACTGTAGCTGCTCCTGTAAGAGTTGTTGTGGTTGTTACAGTTTTCGGTGTTAACGTGACAAACATTCTCTCATTCCAGACAAAATACACACTGATCGATGAGCAGGACATACCGCTTGTGGAAAACTATGCGTTTGAGGTAAACATCTACAACTCAATTGCAAGTCGTGGTTATGACAAGTATGGCATTTACCGCTTTTCTGAACAATTACATTATCCATTACCAGGCACGCATGGAGGTAGATGCGGATGGCAATGGAGCGAAGATCTTTGCCTACGCTTTTGACATTGGTAAAGGCCGCTGGGCAGGACGGCCGTTACATGAGCTGCTCTGGTAAGTAGTTTGTTCATTATATCAAGTGTGGAATAAACACTTAACTTCTGTTGGAGCTTCTGTGGTCAAGACTTTGTGTTGGCGAGCATCTTACCGTCCTCTGATCATAATCAAAGTTCAGAATCTGAGCCAGACATCTGGATGGTTCCGTGGTCTGGGAAAAGAATAGTCAAAGTTGCTTGATAAATGTTGTAAAGGCCACCTTGCAGTAATCAGTGAAACTGCAGACAACCTAGAGATGCAGCAGATACACCTCTTACGGTACTTCTTTATCCCGTGAAAAGAAATTGTGTCATTACAGCACAGGCTCGTGTTCTGTACTTGAGCCTGCCCTCCCCCTCAAAAAACATTTTTCCTGCTGGTATCAGTAAAGCTTCATATGAGTTTGGTATGTTGAGGAGCTCTGTTAGGTCATTTGATATTGTGTATCTCACAAGTTTTAAGTCAGCAGTTCCTTGTTGTTGATCTGTCATTTGGTGGTATGGTATCCCATGTTCATTAGTATGTAGATTTGTCCATGTACCTCTATCTACACAGTATTTGTGACAATTGTTGTTAGCTGTAAATAACTTTTTGAGCTAGAGAAAGTCTAAAAGCTCTGCCTCTGACCTTTAGAGTTCATTCTCCGTTAACATGAGACTGACATACAGGGAGTAGCCACCTTCCAGGCCTTGCTGTCTTGCTTTCACATTTCTATCAGTGACTAATACCCTCTTCTTAATGGGCTGTCGTCATTTTGTATTAACTGACCTATGATCTGAATGCATGTGTTGATCCAGGGAGAAGCACAGAGGAGGCATTGCCCCCAGTTTTCAGGTCATCCACATCAACTCTGTGACAGTAGACAACCGACTAGACAACCTGCGGCTGGTGCCAGTGGGCTGGAGCCCCAAGCCGGAGGAGATTTCCAGCAAGCAGAGGTAGGACTGCAGCTGAGCTAGCGCTAAAGGCTAAACTGTGATTCTGTTACTCTGTAGGAATGTAAGAGTACTGCAAGAGCCGGATGGTTTGTCTGTAGGCAAGACCAGTGTGAGTCATTGAGCTTAGCCTAGGCCTGACAACTAAGACTTTTTTTTTTTTCTTTCATTTTTTCAGAAAGACCATGAGAGAGATGAGCATTTGCTCAGAAAGAGATGTGTTTTTTTTCCCCATGCCCTGACATTTTGAAACAAATGCATTGAGGTTTTTTGATCGTCGGTCACACAACATTAGCATTGCATTAGCATCACAATAGGCTCTGCTTACATTCAATGGCTATTTTTTAAAAAAAATGTCATTTTGTATTCTTGCCTAGCTGACCCGTTCAGAGTAACGGATAATCATTAAGAACTGGCAAATCTAGCATCACTTTAAAATACATGAACAGAGTGATGTGAACGGTCTTGGTTAAGAGAAACGGAAGTTTAAATCATCGTGTTTTATGAGTTGTGTTAAAGTCCAATATGCTATGTTTCCTCCAGCTTATAGTTAAATATTTATTGTCAAACATGTGACACATGTCTAATATTTCTTTGTATATTCTCCTCCTTGTCCAGAGAGCAGTCTCTGTACTGGCTGGCCATCCAGCAGGTACCGGCCGACCCTGTGGAGGAGCAGTATCTGGAGCTGAGCCGCACACGCTATTACAACGCTAACGGGGAGCTGGTGGAGGAAGAGGAGTGCTCCTGCACCTACTATGAGTGTCATTATCCCCCTTGTTCACTCATTGAGAGGAGGGTATGTACTGTAGTTGGCATTCCTGTGAAATTTACATGATTTTAGTCAGTTCAATGTGTAGTGAAATCAGTTCTTTCATTGGTTTTATTAGCAGGGGATGTAAACTGTAAGTCCTTCCCTTCCTCATGAAGCCATCCTTATGTTGATGCAATGGGCCAAACTGTCACCTGTGATCACGCTACCAAAGCGTTAGCCCGACAGGTGCTGAGCCAAAGGTGAACTTGTTCCTTGTCTGTCCACAGCTCCGAGAGTTCAACATCTGCGGCCGCTGCCAGGTGGCGCGCTACTGTGGCTCCCAGTGCCAGCAGAGGGACTGGCCCGCCCACAAGAAGCAGTGTCGCGAGCGCAAGCGAGTGCTGGCCCTGGAGTCGGAGCCCGAACGATGATCTGCCCTCATCCTCGCCTGGGAGAGGAGGAGGGAGAACAGGGCGGGGGGCGGGGGGACAGGGTTAGACTTGCGGGAGGGGAGCGGGGATGAAGTGCAAGATGGGCAAATTGCTGACAAGAGACTAACGACAGAGGACAATGTTGGTTGCTTGATTGTTTGATGGATTCGGGGGGTGAGAAGATGGAGGAGGGGACGGAGAATAAAGCAAAAAGACATCTGCCACTTCCCAGAACTGGTGATTCTCCATAGCTTGCTTTTCATGTGGATGACGGGGAAAGGTATTGTTTTTTTTTTTTGTTTTTTTGTTTTTTTTTTTCTTTATTTTTCTCGAGGAGGGAGACCCTCGAGCTCTACCTGCTGCTATGGTTTTGTATGTGAGGGGGGGAGAAAGTCGTCTTGTTGATGAACTGGACAAGCTTCTTTGGACCACAATACGGACATGTTGTCGTCATCCACTTTTGTTCCTCCACCCAGCCGCTGGGTGTGGTGACGTCTGTGCAAACGGGGGACCCAGGGGCTGCAGAACCCGTCGTTCAGCTGGTACAATGGGACATGGACCTTTTCACTGTATCGCTCCCTTTTCTGACCTCTCTGGTGCACATGGCTGCTGTCTTCATGGTCATCGACACCTTAGCCGCCTCCCTGTCTGTTTTACCCCCCCACACGCAGCCAACCACCACACACATCAGATTTCACTGATTGAATCACACTACCAGTATTGAGTGTGGGAGTGTGTTTGTGTGTGTATGCTTGTGTATGTATGTTTATGTGCTGCCAATATGTACTGAAGGACATTGACATGGGCAGGGTTAATGTATCGTTCTCTTCCTAAAGGGGCCATATTACACAGTTTTAAATTTCATAAGCGGAAATTGGTGGGTTAAAAATATTTTCACTGTTCTTTAATAAAGTAGCTGCCAAATAAAGGCTTTAATTTTTTTGTAGGAGTTCTCTTCACCCATGCATTATTACTTTGTTTCATTTTTTTTTCTATCAGTTTGATCAGTTCTTGTTTAGTTGTTTAAGACAAGGTACAAGGTTTTAATCACCTGGTTATATTTTCAAGCATCAGCCTTTTCAGCCCTGGTATTATTGGTACTCTGACAGGTTTTTTTTTCAGGACCCCACTTAAAACAACCTTGTTGCACTGATCATGGAATAAAAAACTACTTTTCCTGTGATCACAAAATGATTATTTCACATTCTCGAGACACAAAGCATCCGTCAAACCTTTCTGATGATCACAAGGAAACAAAATACAAGAAATGATCTCGACCAAAGTCTGCTATGACCTGTAGTTTGGCACTCCTGTATCAACTGCTTTAAATCCCTCCAGTCAGTTGTCGTTTGCTGGTTTTTAACAGACACCTGTTTATTCAACTGTATTTTTGCATCTGCAGGGTTATGGTATGTGTGTGTGTTGGGCTCGGGGAGGGGCGGGGTAGTGCTCAGTTTCTTGCGTGAGAGTTTGCTCTAAGGGTTATTTTTTTGAAGAAATTCTATCAATGGAGCTATATTTATTTAAAACGTTTGATTGTGAAACATGTTTTTGTCCTGGTGATATTTGAAGGCAAACGTCGTAAAAAGTGGACAGTATGGGACCTTTGATGTCACATCCTCGTGGGCAGGGAAGGGGACTGAACACTTCAACCCCAGTACTTGATTTTTATTTTTATCCTTTCCCGATCCTGAATGAATGAGTCATCCTCGGTGTTGCTCTTCCCAGATTTTCCATGAAAACACTGCACACCATCATTGTCACTAGAATCTTCCATGTGAGAGATGTCTGGGAGTGTTAAACTTGAATCTTAAACCCCCCCCCCCCCTTACACACCTTTGGTAAATTTTATTATAGAGGGTGGTTTTATGAACCGAAACCATTTCTTGCTTTCGTTTTCTAAGACACAACAGTCCGAGTGAAGTTGTTCTGTGTCAACTTTATCCTCAATCGCCTGCCTTCCTTGTATTACCTACAATGCACACCTGCTTATTGTGTCCTGTTGTGTCTTAGGTGAGGAGGCCAGACACTTAGTAAGCATGTAATTCACAGACATACATGCGACTTGTTGATTGTTTATTTTGTATGTGTGCGTGAACAGGTTCTCAACACTGCACTAAAATTTGGCTCCCATGTTAGCGTACTTGTTGTCGATGGGTTGGCGGGGAGGGGGTGTGATTTGGATTTGGAGTGTACAGATTGTGTCTGAAATCTTTTTTGTTTTGTAAGAATATAAACATTAATCACCTAGAAATAAAGAGCTACAATATGTGAATGGAAGTACAGTTGGGGATAACTGACAGTTGCTTTTCCAATGTAAAATGATAATAAATAAAATGAACCTCATTTGCTGGAGTTGGCTTGTGGCGTTGTTGAAGTGTGAATGAAAGTGATGAACGTGGGAGCATTTCTGACTATTTTTGGATTTAATTCAAGGAGCTTTTGTGTGTGAATAGGTGAGTGGAAGCCATTGTAGCTGGTGCACATTAACACTTTCACCTCTGTTTATAACATTGTTTATAACGTTAAGGTAAATGTAAGCAGCTGTAAAGACACTATAAGAGTTTATTGTTGTGCAGCATCAACAATTATGACTTAACAAACATTCACCAACTTGTATATGTTTACAACAGCATTATAATGAGTTATAAACCATTAATTGAATGTTAACATGAAAGCTAAAAAGCCCAGCCCTGGACTTTACACATGCATGTTATAGTTTTAATATTTTAAATATTTGCCCAAGAGGCCAATAAATATTAGGCCTGTTACTGAAGTGATGAGTGAGTATTTTTGTCAATAGAGAATCAACAATTTCATTATAGATTAATCATTTATTAAATACACATTTGCTGGTTCAAACCTCTCAAATTGGATTGTCTGTTTTATGCCGCTGTGACTCAAGTATCTGGACTTCGTTGGTGTGTCTGTCTGGTATTTTATCAGTGACGTGAGAGAAGTTATGAGATAAACAGCTAATGAAAATAATGAAATAATAGTTTTAGGTTTTACGCCCTTAAGCGGTTGTTTCTTTGTGCAGATGAGGTCTGGACTGAAAGATGGGGGAATCTAAGAGTCCAGAGGGCTGGACCCTCTTGCATGGACTCTAAAGTGTGTGTGTGTAATGTCACTTGTATCATTTGAAAACACACTCTGCCTTTCTTTAACTCTGTGGCTTCATCATGTGTATCTGTATCTATTCTTTCTTCTTTGTCCTGTGTAACAAATACCAGATGTTCAGCTGCTCTGCTGTCAGTCTGGTAACTTAAGCCTCTGTGTTTTGTCTCAGCGGTAGTTGGATTCTCTCCATCTGCCTCTTCTTCTGCTCCTTCCTGCCTGTCTCCAGTCTTTCTGCAGAACCCTACACCTCACTGTGGTTACTGCGGTGTCAAAGTTCAACACAGGGGTCACAGATTAGAGATCAGCAGGCTGTGCTGTCGTGGCAGGTCTGAGGTTACGCCTGGTATGTAGCACACAAAGACAGGATACCATGATGACTTTACTGAAGCACCAACTTTCATGTGTTGATCTGTTTACTGGGCCCTAGACTTAACTCTGCTGTAGGTGTTCATTTGCAAGAATAGTAACCAAGAAATACACATCCTTAAGTGGCCAAAGATGAGCAAGATAATACAACCCTGATTCCAAAGAAGTTGGGACACTGTGTATATAGAAACAGAATGCTGTGTTCACTGACAGCGGTTTTACAAAGTATACCTAAGACCATGTAGTAATATCCTTTGTACTGTTTACCTGTGGAATGTTCCAAGCAGGCGTTTTTAACACAAAACAAATTCAGAATAAGCATATATTTACAAAAATCAATTAAATTGATGAGGTCAAACATTAAATATATTGTCTTTGTACTGTTTTCAATTGAGTATGTGTCAAAGAGGATGAGCATATTATCACCAAAAGGCACCAAATAATGATTGGTAGTGACAGATAAAGGGTAGTTTTGGTGTATACAATTTTATTTTTCATGGCTGGATGGAGTTTTAGACTTGTCATACTTTAAAGTTGAGGGTTACTGACTGAGTACCACAACAGAAAAACATATTTCTGCAACATGAACTTAATTTCTACAGTTTGCAATTCTCCTTGTGAATGAATTTAAATTTACTTCGACAAATTACTGAAGAAAACAATCTATGGGGGAACTATTCCATAATATATGATGTTTTGTCATTAGATTTTTTAGTTTTTTCACTCCCAAACTCTGAATTTTTAATCCGCTGGAATCTGCAGTACCACTTCCTGTCCATTAGGTGTCACCATCTTTTTAATTCAAACAGCTGTTCCGCTCTTTTCCTGCATTTCTTGGTTATCAGCGCGGAAGTTCTCACAGTAGAGTTATGTATACACTGTCAGCATGAGCTAATGTTATTTTACATCTAAGACTTTGACCTCCAGCCTCACAACAGTCAACAAAATGGTCAATCTCGGTCTCACCAAAGTGGACGATGCGCTGGCTGCCAAACACCCGGTGGGTTTTTGTTTCTACCTTCTCTTCCTCATCTCTGCAGTCTGTTGGTTTCTGGAGGACACTGACAGTCAAATGAACTTGCTGCTGCACGTATTGAAACCTTTGTAATGTCCCGGGAGATTGCATAGAAATGTCTTAATAGTCGCCGTGTTTTTGTCACTTTCAGGGTTTAGGGAGTTACGCTGCCTGTCAGTCTCATGCCTTCATGAAGGGGACTGGAAGCTTTATACTTGGTAATGTGCAAATTCCCACACTAGTAAATACAGCTTATTATCATTTTTTATTGTTTAATCATCACTGAATTATCTGATTCTTAAACAACACATTATATTGGCTTGTTTTATGTTTTTACACATTTCTCAGTCAGTCCCTGAACCTACCATTGTCAGTAGATGAAGGTGAAAACAGCCTTCTGCTGTCAAACTCTGCACATGCATCACTCTGCACAGTGAAGTTCAGACATTTAACTGTAGGAACAAGAAGAAAAATATATTTTGGATCACTTAATGAGCTAAGTTCCTTCACATCAGTAGACAAACACAAAGCCGAAAGTAAGAAGACTCATAAAACTATAGACAATACATTATCTGGACCAATGTATGCCACAGGAGGGAGCTATATTCTTTAAATGGTGTCAATGAAGCAGGCTGTCTTCACAAGGTGCACACTAAAATCAACACAGAGGAGTTGCGGTTGTATAATCATAATAGTTTTATAGGAATAAAATTTGATATGTATTATTTTCTAAGCATTTTTACGTGCGACTGCCAGCTGAAAATGAAGGTTCTGTTTGAATCCTTTAGCAAAGAAGTCTAGTCTGATAAACTTGACAGTGAACTGTAGTTGCTGTTGCTCATGTGATCCTCCTTTTATTTGCAGTTTTTTTTCCTGAAATCTCCAACTTGTGCATAAATTATAGATAAATGTTTTCCCCCTAAAAACTCCAAATTTGATTTCTTGGCTGTAGTTTCTGCCTTAGGAGTGTATACACACATCTCATCCAGGTGCAAGGACACTGAGATTCAGCACAGAAAAAAAGAGTAATGCCTGTAGACTGACTCCAAACCACAGCGGACAATGTTTTGATCCCAGTTGGATCCTCCAGGTGAAAGTGGGGTTTTCCTCCTCCCTGATTGGTCAAAAAAATGATGGCTGTTACATGTGTGTCACTGACATGTGTCCTGTGTTGCTTTTGCAGGTGTGGCTGGGCTTTTTGCCATTCAGAAGGCTCTCCAGAGGAAGCTCCCTTACCCTCTCCAGTGGAACATACTCATTTCAGTAGGTGAGAAATGAAACATGGACTTCAAGACTCTCATCTTTGCTTTCAGCTTCCCTCTCTCGCCACTGCTTTTCTAACCTTGCCTCTCTTTTCCCTCTCAGTGGCATCATCAATAGGAAGTTATGCAGTGACTCGCTGGGAAACACAGAAGTGCTCAGACCTGTGGTTGTTGCTGGAAACAGGCAAGGTCCCGGACAGATCGCCTCCACAGGGTGAGCACAGAGAGTGGCTGTAATGCGGACGTGTGTGTGTGGTACCAACCGCCTTGTTAGATCACCTTGAAATAGGAGAGGACAGATATATGTTTGGCAGCTCTATTCTTCATGGTGAACAAAATGAAGACAGTTTGCAGACTTTTATGCCGTGTGTTCAACTGGGTCTGTGTTTGTCTTTCAGTGTCTACACCAGCAGAATCAAAAGGACCCGAGAAGACAAAATATGGCGATGTCATGGAATAAACGCATAGTTTTAAACCTGTATATCTACTGTATAAAACTACATCTTTTCAGAAAATGTAACGTGGTGGATATTGGCTGTGTTATTGTTTGTACTGTATTTTACTGCATCCTAGTGTGTTTTTTTTCTCCCTTTATTTCTGCAAAACATCACATGAATGAAATATCATTTTTTCACTTTCAGAGTTCATGAAGCTTCTGAATTTCATAACAGCATTACTGTGTGGATAAACAGATGAGTTTCCTGAATCAGAGGTCAGGAATTAGTTTGGATTTTTTTTGGAATCCGATGTAAAGCTTGTGCTTCAATATTATTATTTGGATGCGTTTGTTTGACATGCAAAGGAATTAACACTGCATTGCCAAAACCCGACACTAGTTGTCACTGTATACCTCATTGGGATTTGCGGCTGTACGCTGTAGTCACTGGTGGCCCAAACCAAACCAGTACATGACCCGTTTTTAAGCGTATGATCTAAATTACACATTGATCATTTTAATCATGTTTGTCTTAGACTACAGAGAGCAAATCATGGTGGAATAATTCATCCTTTTAAATAAATAAACATTTTCAGCTGTTTAATAAAGTGCCCAGGGCAGCAGTGTAATCCACATGAAATCATTTACTGTTGCTGCTTTAAGCCACTGCATGTTCATTCATCCGTCTTCAGCTCAGTGACGCTGTAATGAACCCTGCCATGTCTCAGGATGACTAAATATTAATCCAGTTTGGATTTATATCAATTTGGCATCTGTGCTAAAAACATAAATTCCATGAGGTTTCGTGCTAATTTCTAATGACAGCACGAGCAGTCAGTTAGGAAGATGAAAAGGCATGAGGGGAAATGTAGTCATTACAGTTTTTTGAGTGGTCTTTGAAAAGAAATTGTCGCTGGATTACAGCGAACATAAGAACTGAGAGGCAAAGAGAATTAGTGAGAACTTAAAGTGGCGTGTTTCTATATGAACTCTGTTCTCAGTGGGGAATTGTATGTCTACCTCAATCCAGCGATTTTTATTGGTTAATTTTCTTATTAAGGTATAAGACATGAGGAAATCCACTCTATTTTTTATGATTCAAAAGTAAATAGTTATTAAAAAGCATACAGTCCAATCTCTCACTCCTATCGAGTTTGAATACACTTACTATAAGTTGCTTTTGACAAGTGTCTCTTGAATGTTATGTAATATATTTTATCACTAATTCTGATATACATAGATTACACAAACAACACTGATCCATCCTCTCCTCATCCACAGACACGTGTGCATTTTTTTTTTTAAGAAAATGGCAGGAAAAAGAACAATTTACCAAGAAAGAAGTGGTACTGTGCAGCTGTCAGAGTGGGTGAGGTGCCCAGCATAAATGCAGAGTACAAACACAGCAAAGTTGCAAAAATATCTCAAAATAATAATCATATATGGGCAAGATGTACTTGGTTAAATTAGGTTTGTCACTACTTTAAAAGGACATACACTGAGCATGACCTTTACAGTAATACATTAGATGCCATGGCTACATCAGTTTTGACTAAACAAATAAACACACATTAATAAAAGATAGACGGATAGAAAGATGAATAGATGGAGTGCTTCATTAATCTCAAGGGGAAATTACACTCTAAAAGCAGCCAAATCATAAAACAACAAACAGACGGCCACCATGAGGTAGAGTAGTAATATACACACACTAAGATAAATAAGTGACAATATGAGCATAGTAATGTAGTTGCACGCTGCTCCATAGATAAAGCTGCATATATGTGCTACATATGGGGAATACTGCTGATCCTGCCTTAAGTACCCAGATTCAAAGGTACTGCCGTTTTGAGTTTGAACCTGCGATCCCCATGCCTTGTACCCTTTGCACAGATTCATGCTATCAAGTGTGTGTGTTTTCAAATTGTTGAATATTGTGTATAAGCCAAGTTCCTTTAAATTCTCTGCCCAGATCCTGAAGAGCTGCAGACACTTACTCCTTATATCTACAACCGGTGCTAGGGGTGCTCCTGCAGAGGTGATGAAAATGGCTCAAAATGCATGTAAATGAGATGTTTCATCTTAAAATTTGTAATACATGAAATGACAGAATCATTTTGTGTTGGTCAGCATGTCCACAAGAGGAAACAGTCTGCTTTAAATCACGCTGCGACTCCACTTTATTTGCATAGCTGAACTAGTCTGTACAATAAGGTGTTAGTAACATTAATTCTGCACCATGCAGTGCAGGCCAGTGAAACAATGGAGTCTTTCAAGTGTGCTTCAACACCTTGAGAGAACGAAGCGACCAAAGTCCAGGCCCTTGATCCATGGAGAACAAGCTAAAGAGGGTCCACCAAGTCTGCAAGCTGAAAACACAAGCTCACAAAGATGCAGAGGGAAATATCTTTATGGTGTTTGCAAGAGAAAAGCGTCTGAATTGGAAATCCTCACAGTAAAGGCAATCTGAACAGGGGAGGATTTTGGCTTTGGTTTAATCTGAATCCACCCCCACTCTTGCCTCCTCTCGCTCTCGTCCTCCCACTGTAATTCAAATCTGATTTAACACCTCCAAGATTTGACGGTTTTGAATTCTCTTCCTGTGTCTCCCTCCATCTTAAAAAAAAAAGGCTTCGTGAATTGAGTAAGCTCTCAAATCCTTTGTCACATGCACACTGATGCTGCTGAAGGAAAAGACTTAGAGAAACAGAGAGCAAACACGAGATAATGAGGGAAACGAGTGCGTGTGTGTAAGTGTGTTACATGAGAGGCCTTACTGGCCAGNTTTTTTTTTTTGCCAGAGAATGCCAATGATTCAGTTTTATTCAGACATATAATACACATATATTATTATATAAATAACATAAATGAGTGAATTTTTACTCATTAAAACTGCATATTTCAATCACATTGCAACTTAATCATGGAGTAAAAGGTTTAGGATTTGATGATGTGGAAACAAATGGATTCTGTTCCCCATTCTGACTGTGTGGGGGGCTGTAAAGTGATAGTTTACGCAGCTCTTTCTGATTATGTGCAGCGGGACAATATCCAGGCTTTATGAATAACGTCTCAGCATTAGTAATAACAAAAGCACAACTCAAACTGGAGCCTACCTCAGGCCTGCACCAATGAGCGCCGAGCTCGTGCACACCGCGGCCAATGGCTGGTCCCGGGACGCTCGAGCACAGCCGTTTGAAGGGCGGTCCTCGGCAGAAAAAGGAAAGTATGGATCACAGCGCAGCGGAGTTTCGGTGGGAAGGTGGACGCTCGGAACAGTAAACTATCGGTAATGTTTCGAGCTAAAAATACTTAGAAATATATGTATTTTGCTTTTCAGTAAGCTGGAATTAATTGTGTTATTCTATATGTTCACCTGCGGGTTTATGTAAAGTTAGCCAACTTATGTTGGTGTGTGTTTGATTGATTAGTCAGTGGAGAATATCAGCACATTCATGGCTTTGATAGCGACTGACCAGGGCTGCAAACTGAACGTGTCGTCGGCCATTCACGGCAGAGTCGGACCGAGAAAAGAGGTGTTTCAAGGCAAAACTGCCAAGATGCAGCCAAAAGAGACGGAGTATTCAACAGATGGTCTGCCCAAAGCTTTCCTGCACAGCCTGAGGACCCTGTTTGACATTTTGGATGATGGTGGACGGGGCTATGTTCACATCTCGGAGATCGAGAGCCGCTGGCAGGGCGCTGATACCCGGGACCTGCCGGGCGGGGTGCTGTGCTGCCTCAGGAGGGTCACTCCACCGCATGGCTGCCTCACGTTTGAGCGGTTCGTCGCGGGGCTACGGTACTCCATGCTCAACCCGGAGAACAACTCCCACTTCAGGGCCCAGGCTGCCGTGCACCCACAACAGGCACCAAAGCAGCCCCAGAAACCCGCCGGGCTGTCCACATGCAGCGTTGGGACACGGGTGGAGAACAAGGTCCGTCCGCTGGGGCCGAGCAACGTGACCAACACCCAGCAGCACCGCTCGTCCTCTCTGCAGAACCGGGCCCGGCAGGAGGAGGGGCCCGGGTACCCCGTGTCTGGACCGGCTCCGTACAGCGCGGGCTTCGACAGGTCCGGGCGGAGTTTGGAGCGCAACACCGTCTCTCCGGGGGGCGGGTGTTACCGGGCCGAGCCGGGCCATGCCACCAAACCGACACAGCCCCAGCAGAGCCGGGTCAGGTCCATTGAGTCGCTCGCTCTGGAGTCACCACAGCTCCACGGACAAAGTAAGTGGTGCCATGAAAGCCACATGTAAATAAACAGCTGCGAATTATGTCTGTGTGTTTGGGGACAGTTCAGTGAGTCCATGGAGGACTAATAAATTAAAACCCTGTCTGTCAAAATCCAGATTAAACAGAGACACACTGATACAAACACACACTCATTATTAGCTCTGGTCTCATTTTCAATCAACAGTTAAAGCAAGATGCATGCAATCTGCTCCCCTTCAATGAGAAAAATGGTTGTCAGATCATTTTTGTTGATTGGGATATTGATTAATCGATTATTAGCATTTTAGCACTACTGTCTAACAAGGAAGAAGAATGTTCATGAAGGGGATTTCGAGGTAGAGCTGCTGCGTCCCTGATTACCTACCAGACCACAGAGCACTTGAGACTGAATTCCCACGAGCAAGCCTTTTGATTGCATGCATAACTGAGCTGATATGTCCACTGCGCTGTTGCCAGCTTCGATCTCATATTCTAAATTAATTGAATGCAGTGATCCATGTCATACACACAAGTGGATGATGTCTGCAGAGGGCTTGCATGTCAGTATTTGTCGCTCAGAGGGAGCTTACAGAGGTAGAGATGGTGACTTTAAAAGGGGAGCCTTTGCCTGAATCTCAGTGGGGGTCAACAACAGTCATTGCTGGGCTTCGACAAAGCACTTCTCAGGTATCAGTTTTATGTCACAGCTTAAACAGGCCCTGTTTAAAGGCCACTGCTGCAATGGAGGGTGCCTTGCTGAATAATTGCTGTTGTTAACCCCCGGGTCAGGTCAGAGGTTGTGTCAGAAATTCCTGCAGAAATTTGTCTATCTTTAGGGTTTGCCTCGTGGCGGGAGCACAGCCACGGCCCCTCTGGCTGGAGAATGGGTGATGGTCAGTTTTATGCGTGTTCATTTGTTCAGTTTCTCTCCCCTGGTGAGCTGGATGTAGGCTGCAGGAGCTGCTGCTGAGAAATTCCCAGTTCGACTGCTCATTATCTTGCTCATACTGTATGTACAGGCTCTCGCTCTCACACAGCCTCACTCTTGTTCTTCTTCCTGTCACTATCATACAACAGTTCTTTTGCATGCCCTCTCTTTCACTCACACACACACATACACACAGACACACACATTCGACTCGGTCTGTCCGAGTTTGCTGATCTCTGTACAGCCAGGCCTGTCTGGAGCTATAAGAGTGAAACTCTCTCTATCGAGCCCTCAGGGCTTTCATCACATATACCACTTGCACTTTGTACATAGATTTTGTTCACATAGATGGATACACGGGCCGATTACATGGCCAAAGGTTCAACTTTTGTGCTCTGAGATGATGCATCCAAAAATCACAATTATGTAATAGTGTGTCATCTTACTTTGTTTGGGTGTCCGTATTCTTTTGGGCATATAATGTAGACAGACAGACCACCAAATGACCGCGCTGTAATCTCTCACATGCAGCCAAACCCTGCTGGATTAGGCCAGATTACAGCAGACAGGCGAGGGCTCACTGAATCACGGCAGTGGTGAAATCCTCCCCAACACCCTGGAGATCACCACAAAGTCAGACCTCTCTCGCTCTCTGTCACTTTTTCTTGGTTTTGGGAAAACAGCAGTGGTGTGCACTGAAAAATCTGATAATGATACAATCCCTCTGCTGAAATGAGGGCGATAACACAGAAAAATACCGCAGGGATGCTTTGCCAAATCAACACACTCAGTTTGGAGATGTGGACGCTCCACTTCATCAGACCTGCATGTCTTCCGGCTGTGATAGGAAACCCTGAGGACACGGTGAAAACATACCAGACTATGCAGACAGAGCAGCAGAGCACAGACTGAAATATCTTTATATGTTGTGTTTGGAATAAATGAAGACCGCGTTAAAGTTGAGTTTATCTTGAGCTTGGCATCAGCAGCTGACTCAACAGTTTCACAGTAGGAGCTGCTTTGGAGCTTCCCATCATATCACATGATCTTTGGCAGATTGGGGTTTGCGCGTTTGTCATGATCACACTTTGCTTATTACACTGTTATTCACAGTTCATCCATCTCACCCCAGTATTGAAAATCCTGAGAGTGATTGTACAAAGACTGGCTTTAGTTTTAAGTAATTCCAGGAGGCTGAGCTGTTATCTCTGCAGTGTCTTTTAGCTCAGATGCTTCGCATATTTCTTTCTGCTCCACTGAACTCAACCTCAGTCAATCAAGCAAGGGACTGAGATCATTTGCACATTAAACAATCGACATTTAATGAAGCTTATTTTACATTTAAATCTTTTTGCTGCATTTATTATCAGTCTGTGTTGAGTTCACTGTTCACTGTGTAATGAAAGTCATCTGCCTTGTTGACAGCAGACACATTTGCAGAGTACAGCTCCCTCCTGTGGTGTCCACTGGCAACCTCACTGCGTTACAGGCTCAAATTTAAGGTCTGGTCTGTAGTTGCTTTGGTCTGTCTACAGATGTGGACGTATTTTGCATACTAAAGAGATCTAGAGTTCTAGATCAGGTACTGATTTAGAATGCATGGCTTACAAAATAGCAAGAATCCAATGCAATGCCTTATTTTTAGATTTTAAACTTTTTCTCTGAGGATGCGTCTTTATTGTTGCCGATTGACTTTGCACATATGCAGTAAATCTGTGATGTTGAGCCACAAGAATTTGCTGAGTCACCTGGATAAAATACCTTGAATGCAAATTTGCTACACACCCGTTTTAAAATACTGCAATCTGACTTTTTTTAGTGTTTCCCTCTGATTATGTGATCCATGTGTGACCTATGATGCATGCCTACTGTAAAAAAAAAAACAAAAAAAAAAACACTCTTTAATACTTTCTTTACCACTTCTGCTTCTTGGTTGTTAAATATTTTCAATATTTTTTACTCCTACTGCAACCAGTAAAACTGCAGTAAGTACAGAGTGCATTCCAGAGTACAGTGTTGTCTTGGAACTGATTCAGTCTGTCTGTTTGACATTTGTGTAGGTGTTGGGAAATCAGGTTTACCAAGATCTCAGAGCGAATCAGCGACAGGATTTACTGGTGGCTCCAGGCGACACGGGCGGAGTCGGGACGAGCAGAGGCGGCATACCATATCCAACGGTGTGGATTATGGAATGGTTGGTGCACACACACACACACGCACGAATGCACGCACACACACACACACACACACACACACACACACACAGTCTCTGCTAAGTGTCTTAGAGGTTTTTCCAAAGGTGCCACACTTGGGTTCCAGTTACAGACTTTTCTGAATGGTAGTGGTGAAACAGTTTCCATTAATAACGGGTTTATCAACAAACCAGGTTAAGGGTCAGCGTTAGTGATGCATGGTTCTGCTGTGGATCCACCTGGTTTCCATTCATTTACCTGTAACACACCCTGCTGTCTGTTTCGAGACATTTCTTTTAATATATCACTTCATTTGAGAGCCTCTGTTCTCTGTAGGTAAAGCCACAGTCTCTGCCAACTTAATAATCCTGAACATCTCTAGTGGACTCGTGTAAACATCATATGTCTGTTGGAATAACCCAGTTCCAGAAAATTAAAAAAACAAAACCTAAACGGTTTTCTGGTAGAGGCTCTTCTCCATTTCACTTTCTATTGGCCCCCACATTCCCCTCCCATCCCTCTGCCTGCTGCCTCCCCCTCACTCTGCCCCTCCCACCCTCCAGTCCGGAGCTCATGCCTCCCTTCACTCTCCTTCTCTCCCCCTGCCTCACCATTTCTCACTCTCTCTAGCTCGCCTCCTCTCCCTCTTTCTCTCCCTGTTTGTGTCGCCGTCTCCGTCTCTTTTCCCCCTCGGCCTCCTGTGTCTGGAGAGGCTGACTGACCGACTCCCCTCCTTCTCCCTCCCTCCCTGCCCCTCTCCTCCTCCCCCTTCCCCGTGGCCCTCCCACCCAGGCCGACTTGGCCCACTGCTGCCCTGATGGTAGTGAGCCGGGTCGGGCCCAGGGGCCTGGTAGAAGTAGAGGACTCGTTCGGCCGGCCCGGCCCAGCCTGGACGGCTGTGTGGGCTGCCTACACTACTGTCTTCATCCCCCTCAGCAGTAGCCTCTACAGCAGCAAGGCCCTGCACTTTTTCCTCTGGGTGAGTAGGACGAGAGGGAGAGAAGGAAAGGGAGAGGTGGTTGTGGAGGATGAAGGAAATCAAAGTTTGTCTTTGAGATGTTTTTTTTTGATGAGTGCACATCAGGTTGTTTTGATATTTGTGATAGTTGAGATGAACAGAAGTAAAGTTGTGATCATGTTCAGCAGCTGGGTGTTCAGTGTCTGTGTTAGGATAGTAAAAAGTATTTATTTGTGCAGGTTTTATGGACTCCGGGGCTTGTTTGTTGGCTCTAACCATCTTTGGTACTGTCGGCCTTTAGAGTTTGAGACTCTATTAATCATTGAGTAGGCTGCCAGTACTTAAGGATAACAATATATCAAGTTGTTTATTGAGCCAAAATTACAATTACTTGCTGGCAACACTTTATGAAACTTGAGGATTTGCATCTTTTTTCTGTTTTATGTCATTGTAGGTTGAATATCTTCGGGTTATGAACTGTTAGACAAATCGAGCCATTTGTAGAACTTACAGGCATTTTTTCAGTTTTCTAACATCCTTACATTCAGATCCATCAGTCAGAGAAAATAAATCTTTTCTTCTTGTAAGGACCTTGGGTCTTTGTTAGCTCTGACCTGCTGTGATATTGTAGGGCTGCAGGTTCTGGATTGTGCTGAAAGGAGGTGATAAGTTGACTGACAGTCTGGCTCTTTTAAATGTGTGGACTTGCTGTTTTTCTTGCTTTAATATACAGCTAAATGAAGTATCTTTGGGTTTTACATTGTTGGATGGATAAAACAAGACATCACCTTGGACTCCAAGCAGAAAAGTGCCAGATTCATTGTTCCACATAGCTGTCAGTCGTTGTTTCAGGGACTTTCAGACGTGTGTTGTGCTGTGGAGCATCGAGGTTCAGAGCACACTGTGTGACGCTGCTTTGTAGATGCACTTTGAAAGGCTGTCGTGTTGTTCTTTGTGTTTTTAACTAAACAGTTTGTCCAGTGGGTGTCATGTTTTTGTAAGTGCGTTGTTCTTGCTGTTGTTGATGCTCATTCATCAGCACACAAACATACATGCACAGACATTTCTATGAAGCCATGTTCTGCTCTGCTCCCTCTCTGTGTGCGCTTCCTCCTCTTTGCTCCCTTTTCTTTCTTTTTGAACTGAGGGTTTTCCTGCCTGTGGACTAGGGCTCATTCATGCAGCCTGACACTGGGTCATGCTTCATTCTAGACACGGACCCTCCGACCCCCTTCTCGTCCCCTAAACCCCCCTTCCTCTGTTCCCTTGTGTCCTCTCCCTTCAGGCAGCACAAATATGTTAAACAGGGTTCGATTTTAGACTCCCAAAACTTCTTTTGGCTCCATTTCTCAAACACGTCTCCCTGCGTATGCACTGTGGCCGTGTTTTAAACAGCGCTGATGAGCGATGATCAGTGGAATGCACTGAGCTCGGGGACGGAGGGATGGAGCGATGGGTGGATAGAAAGATGACACACCAGGTGGCTGAATGCCAGCAGTGAGGCCTGGACTGTGGCTGTGTGCCGCATGGACAGCCTGGTCAGCACAACTCAATGCAGCCTTGCTGGGGTGCACACACACAAACACACACACACATCTCTCCCTCTTTCTCTTTCACGCACACACTGGGGCGGCCATGGCTGAAGTGGGTCTGCTGTTTACCCCATTCTTAGGTTGCTGCGCGGTTGCCATGGCGCTGGGCTGATTGCTCCTCTAAACATTGTTCAGGACGGGAGAGGGTCCGGCACAATTGGTATGGCGCCATTGTCTCCGCCAGCACAAAAGAGTTTGCTGCAGATGCCCATGTGAAAAGATGGGAGTTTGCCTACCACGCAGGCTGCCGGCGGCCCAAAATCAATCATTAGATTTAATCTTGGCAGCGATCTATAAGCTCTCTTAGTGATGGCATTTGCCTACCATGGGATCTTTATGTGAGATCTGCACAGAAAGTGACTTTGGTGGTGGTGGTGGTG